>JAHZMX010000032.1:0-65054 GCA_027743895.1 Seira musarum
AATTGTAATTGTGTACATAGCAGAACATAACACACACAATAATTTGACAGTTGGAAAAATGAGCAAAGGCGTGTTAAGCACTTTGCTTTCCTGACTCGACTCCAATCCAATCCACAAAGTTAGTAGTCAAAAGGGAATGGAAACAGCTTTGGTTGCATTGCATTGCAGGAAAGCGAAATGAAAAATATCGGAATAAAAATTACTTTAGAACTTCAAAGAATAAAACGTATGTGTACATCATAATTACAATGGATATTTTTTTCGGAAGCCGAAGGAAGAGGGTTAGAAACTAACTGGTGGTGAATGCATAAAAATAAATGAGTAGGTAGGTACGGTGCAATGCTTGCTATTTACGTTGTTATTATTATTAACTAACTACGAAAATCCGTATAGCATGTCATTATATTTTTGGCTGACGATTAGCCTAACAAAACCAAAATGCACTACCACTACCTATTTCATTTGTTTTGTAACTGCCGCTAATTCAGTGTCAAAAATTCATGTTTTCGGGGTTTGCTATGTTGATTGCTCAACTATTGCTATTTTCATAAAGCTATACCTATACCGTACCCATTCGTTACGCTATGAACACGACGACGATTACTGCATGATGATTATTGCTGGTTTTCGAACTATTGTTATATGATTGCAATTTGTTTTGAGAATTGTAATAGTAATAATTCACGCATTTTGAAATCGAATGGGGATGGAAAGAAGGAGGAAAAAATGCAATGCAACACCAAAGTCCAATTTGCGATGGGGAAATTAAGACCGACTTCCTTTCATAATCACAATCACATCTTCATCATTGCAATGTACTGAGTATAGTACTTACAACTGAAGCGATGTAAGAGAATCTTCTTTCCGACTTTAATAATATGGATTGGTTCTATGGCTCTTGCTCTGAGAAAAAAAATCATTAATGATGAAGGAGAAGAAAAATCGGTAGTTGGACAAAATTGCATTTTTTTCTATGGTAAGGCAATGAATGAAATAGACTTTGATCAGTGAGAGGAAATGAAATACTGCAAAAGGATAAAACCAAGCCAGAGGAATGCTGAAGAAAGGAAAAAGTAGAAAAGCAGTCAGTGATCTAAAATTAGGGATTATTTTCTTTTGGCGTGGCTTACTTTGTCGCTGAAACTTAATAACTGTTGAAAGAACAGACGATGCCGAGTGATTCGACTCCGTCTACGTCTGCCCCTGGCCTTGCTTGCGTAAATCAATAGTCATAAAAATAAGCCGAAATTGCTTACCTGCGAAGAAAAAAAATGTGAAAAGAAAGACTGAAAATTTGAATATGAAAACATAAACCAAGAAAGCTTACAATTACAATTTGTTTTAAGAAAAAGGCAAGAAGGTATTGCTCAAAAAATTTTTCCCCAACCCATTCATACTTTTAAACAGAATTCATACTTTTAAACAGCTTTTTAGAGAGTTTGAGTCTGCATTTACCTTGCTTCTTTTTTTGTTTGAGAAACAATAAGTTGCCTTGCAAAGTTACAAATCATGCTTCAAGATAGGACAGGACAAGGTTATTTCTTGCTGTGTTTGCTGCTGTTGTGATGGATGATGTTTGAAGAAAAAAATTGAGATAGAAATTGGATGTGATATAAAAAAACTTGGTTCTTCAGATTTCGATTTTGCTTCTATTCTCATACTTTCATTTACGCACGCGTATATGCAGACATGGTGGTCGTATCAATATTGATTGGTTTAACTTACACTATATTGCGAATCGAATGTTACATTAGTTAGTACACATATCATCATCTTTCATCTTCATTTGACTTTGGTTTTGAAAGGATAAGGTACGTTAAAAAACAGTAGGATTCGTAACGCTCTGTCATCATCCATAAAAACCAACTATTATGGTAGAACCACCGTGGTTATGTACGTCACAATTACCTTACGACGACGAAAGATCACCTGCCAGGCAATAGCCAAACAGTTTTTTGAGGTGGCTGATGCTGGTGTACATGATATTTCATGACTATGACTTTACAATACATTTGACCATGACAATGAAGCTAAAGTACTCATTATTTCTCCATTACTACATTCAACAATGACAGCGACAGAGCTGAGAGATGAAATAATAATGGTGAATTACAATTGGATGGAGATATGTATACCACAAAAAAATAAGTATGAATAAAAATACTTTAGAAGTGAAAAAAATGTGGTTCTGCTCTGCAATTGCATTGGTATTGCTTTACAAGAAAAACGTAATGTCTTGAATTCATGCGTTGGAATGCGAAATGTTTGTCGTTGTCGTCTTCACACTCGAGAAATAATCTTTGCTGACATTGCAATGAAGTATGCAGCGTGTTGTGTTATGTTGTTTGGTATTTTGGGCTTTCATAGAATTTCTTCATTCTTTCACGGTTTTTGCAATGAAATGATCCACCTCTCTATTATGCGGTTGATTGTTTGGTATTTTCTGTCTCATCATGAACATCCCCCAGCTAGATCTTCTAAAGCGGAGGAGGATGAGATGTGAATGTTCTGAGTCTTTCAAGTAAAATGGAAGATGTTCTTTAAGATCTAGAACGAGATGGTGGAGGTGACAAAAAAACGAAGAGGAAGCAACAATAGAGTGGTACCAAGTATTATTCCTTTCATCTAGAAATTTTTTTGGCCATTACGATTACTCTGGTCACTTGTGCGAAACGGGGAAAACTATTATTCCTTTGCCAGTGCAGCAGTTACTGCTGCCAGTGAAAATCCTATTTTTTGTAAGGAAGCATACTAAAGCTCTAGAGGATAATCGCTGTGATCTACTTGGATCCTCTTCTCTTTTACTCTTCACGTTTTTTTCCTTGCCAGTTTGCTTTTGTTCCACTTTAAGTGAATTCAGCATAAATGTACATTAAACATTTGTGTTTTTTCTCTACTGTCGTGCGTGCGAAAATCATGAGATAAAAGTTTGAAAAATGTAGAAGCATGATCGCAAAAGTTTCTATTCCTGGCGAAAAAGTTGATTTTTTTTAGCAATTGTTTGACAACAATGAGAATCCAGTCTAAGATAGTAGACGGACAGACAAGACACGCTCTGAAACGGTTATGGATGGTTGGTTAAAGTTAAACCTGAAAAAAGTTTTTATTGAATACACTCGAGTTCTTTGTTAGACATGGTTTGTCCTCATTTGGTTTGGTTAACTTTTCCCATTTACTTAAAATACGAGGTAGAGAGTATCACAGTCATATCATGGAAGTATCGACATTATCATAATCGTAACTATAAATTTTAGAGATGAGATGATGATCTCCTCCATCGCTGGCTGGCTTGGCTGGCAGGTAGCTGCAGGCTGTAGCGGTAGTATAAAATGTACTACTACTTGATGCAAAGCATCTGGCTCGGGGTTCTGGAAAATTGCTAAATATGAATGATGCATGCATAAGTGGTTAGAAGAAGACGAGAAGAGAATACAATTTTACTGGAAAACCATGAAACAGAGACTGTCATGTCAGAGAAACGAGAATCCCCAGATTTGCGGAAAGTAAAAGGAAATTGAATTTATCCGACCTGACTTGTAGCTCGTCTATCTGTTCAATTTTCCGTAAAACTTTCATTTCAGCAAACTTTGTTTTTTATTAATACATAGTTTACCGAAATTGATTAAGTTTGTGAAGAGGAAGTTGTTTGTTTGCTCGCGTTGTCTTGTTTCTTTCAAAGTTGAGTGAGTTTGGACTGGGAATACATACTCCAAGTTCGGAGCTTTTGATGCATTCTGGAAAATCTAGAACATTCACATTTGCATAGAAAACTATTGTAGAGACGGAGACTAAAGCTTTTGTACTTTGTCTATTTATGAATATTCAGTTCAACTTAAACCGACTAGACATAATACGTTTGCTAATTACTATAATTCATTATTTTTTCTACTGCAATACAATACAGTATTCTGAGGCAGTACTTGACATTATTGCAGTTCGTTTTAAAAAGAATATTCTGTAATTTTCCACTTTTGAAGAATTTTTGCCTTTGAGCTAATCCACCGACTGAAGAAAGAATTTTCCAGAGTCTCGGATTGAGAGTACGACCAGTAGTCGATTTACAGTCTCGAAAATTACTTTTTACTTCCTCTCTTTGTTTCAACGATCCTTCGCCGCTCATGCATCTGAAAAATTAAAAATGTAAAAGTTATATGAGGAAGCTCTTGGTTTCTCGAGGTCGGAGGAAGGATGCTAACATTTTATCAGGGAATTTAAGACAGTCATGAAATCATCATGATGATATCGCTAATAAAAATTTTGCCTGAAATGGAAGCGTGATCTTGAAGACAAATTCAAGAACACTTTTTCGTCCCGCTGAGTGCCTCTTATTGCCATTCATGTCACATTGGATTGAATGAAGGGTAGTCAGTAGTCAAAGTGGTGGTGATAGTAGCAGCTTTCATTATACAACGACTTTTTTTCTTATTCCCTTTGGCTTTGGCAGACTCATGATTCTCAAGATAATTCAGAAAAAATACTTTTATTGGTGGCTTCTCTCCAATGAAGAGGTGAGATTAAAATCGGCAGTCAAGATATTTCGTGCTCATTCCGAGGTCTTCCGGATTTTTTCATATTTAATACGCGTGATATGATCGTAATTGTGATTGACTCTTTAAAATTGAGAAGTAAATTCCACTCAAGAAGACGAAGAAGTAGAACCGGATTTTTATATAATGTTAATTAATGAAAACGATGTTAAACCAGGCCAGTGAAGTGATGTTAGTACACAACTTTGATAAGAATTTTTTTATTAGATTATTGTGCCTGTGCTAAGCCTGCATTTGTAATTAATAATCTCCGATGATGGAGCAAAGCCATGAATGACGTCGATAGCAATTGCATTGTCCATCTTAATCTCTTTTGTGCTTTTCAAAGAGGAAGCGATGAAAGGACTACTGCTGTTCAGCTTATCGTAGGTATATGAAAGGTAGGACGAGGACGATGGAAAGCCTTGTATTTTTATTAGCTCCCTATAAGTATTTTCTCGAGTAACTCGTTTTCTCCGTCAGTCAGAGTCTGTATCACCGATTTTCGAAGCTGAAGTCAGTCGGCTACAATCGCAATAAAAATTGGCTGAATTTCATAATGCAGGCCATGCAAAAGCTAGTCCACTCACTTCATTGTAATCATAATCATTATTATTTTATGCCTGCATACCTATCCCATAATTTTCTCCACCAGCAGCAACATGATCATAATCATGGTCATTCTGTTCTATTCTCTATTTTAACCGACACCGTCATACTCTTTTTTGAAAAGAACAAAAACAGCAAAACAGGGCAACAACCTTGACTCATCCATTTGAAATGGGAAAATGTGCTTAGGTATTTTGCGGTGATAAAGAAGCAGCAGTCTACATTCTGTTGTTGTCTGCTCTCATATTTGCATTGTATTGTTTTTACGGAGTTTTCAAATTTTTTGGGAATTTTTTCATTCGTTCCATGACATGAGATCACGTTCATTACTCTAAAGTTGCAAGGAAGCGCACGACGTCGTAATAATAATGTTAGAGATGTGATTTGATGCTTCTGGGATTTTTCATGTTCGTGTGTATGAAAATTCTTGAAAATGTCTTAAAGGGGAAATGTACGGGAATAAACAATTTTCAATTTGTGAAAAAGTACACCTCTGCATTACAATAGAAAAGATTATGCCACTGTAACTGACAACAAATTGCCTTGATTATAATTCATCTAAAAGACAGAAGGCGTCTTTCCAATTTAGTGGCATAGCTTAAGCTGTGACTTTTACGCTCCATTTAAAGTTAAAATGGATTATATTTACCTAAGTTAAAAAAATAAAACCGCAAAATTGGGTTTTAAAATACAACCAGAAGGAAAGAAAATAAAATCATTTGCGTCAAAGTTGTCAAGTTTTTTAAAATTTTATTTAGTTCAATGTCTCAGAAAATATATTTCTCGGTCGGTTTCGTTGAAGTTGTATTAACATGATCATCATGACCAGTAAATACACACTACACTTGCGCTCGTAAAGTCAAGAAAATAACCTTTTCTCGTCAAGTCAAAAAGAGTTGTTTTTTTTTCTGGCTGATTGCAAGCTCGAGGAAGAAAAGTATTTTGTACGCAATTTATCCTGATTGTTTCGTTTCGCATTACGTTTTCTTCTCACAACACAACTTTTTTTTGACAAACTGTATTTGTGAGAAGAAGTAGAGTTAAATGAGGATCGGATTACCACACGAAAGGTAGCTAAATTAGATGAGAAGGTGGATGGGATGGGGATGGTATAATAGTAATAGTAATGGTACGCATTTATTTCGCGATCTCCTTTTGTACCTAATTCGGTGTGATGTGATGCGAGGTATTGTATACAAGTTGGTAACTTGCATTCAACTCAGCATCAGTTATCCTCCTCCTCTTTTTGCTTTTTGGAAAATAACGACCTGAAGAAGGATGAAATAACGCTCTAGATTGCATTGCATGCAAAAAAAATACTCCCGCAATTGAATAGGAAACTCGCTCTAAGGCAGTCAGACAAATGTTACTCCTCCGCTTGGTTCTTAGGTACCTTGTTCATTCTCCTCTTCTTATGTTGATACACAAATAGCAATAGCTAACGCGTAAAAAATGCTTAGCCTAGCTTCAGGCATTTATCGCCTTTAAGAAGTAAACCGAAGCTAAAGTAGAGCAGGACTCATTAAGGGAGCTAATAACCTGTACCGACAGGCTTAAATAGCCTTGTCTTCTCCACCTTTTATTTTAGTATTTTCACCATTTGCTCTTTTCTTTTGAAGAGGCATGTTCTGTACATACCTACCACAGACTGATAGATAACTACTAATTTATGCACAAAAGTTTCAAAAGCAAACATAACTAATTTCCCTCGTTTGAATTTTGGATTGGTTGGCAACTCCTTTTTATCTTTCATATACACATGTACATTGGTTTTTTTTAAAAAAATACATGACTATTTACTGTATTTCGTAACATGAGTAGTTAATGAAGTACACATTAGGATCTTCCCCTAACTCCAATTTGAATTGACATGAACTGATCTTGGCATAGATTTCATTAAGAAATGTCAAAAAACGTTGCACAATCAAATCATTCTCTTTGTTGTACTCTGGTTTTATTCATTTGATTGTAATTAGAAATTAGGTAAACATTTTGTCGTTTTTCAACTCTTGCGGGTTTGAATCTAGACAACTTGGTCATTTACTTATATGTTGCTTAGAAAATGACAAGTGTCTCTAAAAACTGATATTGAATCAATGGGCAGACGATTAATGTCGGAATATTCTGAAAACTTTTGTGCTTCAGCACAATATGAGCCACTAACGTTTCATCAAGCTGATGTTCAAAGTTTCTCAACGAACGAAAATTTTAAGCTTTTAGAATAGTAATGGGTCGGTAGAAGATGAATAGAAATAATTTGCATAACTTTAATAAATACATAATTCAGTGGCAGACGAAATATAGAGGAAAGGATGTTCGTTGATTGCTTTTTGCTTACGGTACAAAAAGCTTAACAAAATTGAATATTCCTCAACTTACTTACTTACATCAGCATCCTTAAAGTAAACAACAGACTATGACTATAGCTCTTCAAGTTGTCTGGCTGGCAACTGACTGAGACAAGATGGTGTGGCTCTTCTACTTCGGGTGCAGTTTCGTAAATGATGATAGGTAATGGCAATCATGTTTTAACTCGAATGATGATCTGATCATGCATGCCAGTAAAATGTTTATTATGCATAAACAATATGGCAGGTATATGGCCAAAAAGGATAGTAAAAACTCCATAAAACAGACGAAAACTTTCGAATGATGAAAACGAGTCTAAGACGTAGTCAACGGATCCATAGTTGACCTACCTTAGCTCAAAAAGCTATTTAATATTTAGTGCAAAAATTGTTTTGTTTGAATGCAATGGGACATGACATGGTATTTCATGCCAGCCAAGCCAACCCAGGTCAAGTCAGGGGAACAGCTACACAACACAACAACAACTGAAGTTAAATTTATGTTTTCCTTTATTCACTAAATTATGTAGTGTAATGCTCTTTGTTGTTGTGTTGTATCCGATCTTTAACGATTTCCTCTCAAATTATTTTATGAAATATGAATATTGCCAGTTGTCAGTGAGTGTCTTATCTATAAAATAAGGAACTGTTGAGTTTTTATAGGCATCATATATTTTCAGAATACACCAACACCTGCATTTTATTCTCACATCATTTCTCCTTCACTACTCACACAAAAATAGCAATTATGATGCTGTAAAAGATTGACTCGAGCGATAAATTGAAAAAATATAGAATTTCGCTAACTGAATACTAATGCGGAAAGAATTTGTAATTGCTGTTGTAAGTTTAAAAATGTGATTTTGGTAGGTAGGCAGGATCATGCTCATACTTCAGATTTACAGATTGAACTATTACCTGGCGTGCGTCACGTATCATCACCATCATCATCATAACAGCCGTTAAGATAGATTAGTAACATGACAATCGAGTCGGTCGGTCGGGTCGTTGTTCCAAATTGTATTGACTTTCATCGAAAAGCCATAATCCCAATAATACCTCGAGCTGAAAATAAACCTGAATCCCTACGAAAAAAATTCAGAACATGAATACTAAAAAAAAGAAAGCAAACGAGCAAAGCAGGATGGGCACACCCAAGAAAAAAATAAGTGTTTCGGAAGATGTTCTCTTTAGTGACAAGTTTGGCACTTGCTTTCAAAATTTTTTTTGCTATAAATGCTTAACCATTTATGTGATGGATGATGATAGTTTCCTTCAACTTGGATTAGATTCCACTAATTATCTTCTAAGATGTCTTGAGTTTTGACAAGACATATGCGAAAATTATTGCAAAAATGTTTGGGGAAGGTTCGTGCGCCCATGACCAACACGACACGATCTCATCATATCATTATCATGTTTGGCTGTGTTTAAAGTTTAAAAGTAAAATGGAAATTATTTAGTGTTATTTTAAAATAAAATTCAACTAGTTTTTTGGTGAAATTACACGCGACAATAAATCCCGTTAAGATCTTTATCGATATTGACAGGTGGCATTTTTCTATTGAGGATAAACAATTCACAGTAAAAAATTAAAGGTTAATATTTCAATACACCTAAAAAGAGGTACATTTATTCATGTCTCTTTGCAAAAAATGTGAATTATGCACATCTGCTTGACCACATTTCATTTTTTGTACAATGGGACCTTTCACAACACAACATGTCGTTAAATTGGCTGTCCTGAACAAGTCAGTTCAGCTTTCCGCCAAAAGGATTTTAGTCCTGTTTTGTTTGCAAAAAAGATTCTCTCGGGATATTGCACTCTTGGTAAATGTGTTTAGTCTAGAGTTCATCCCCTGTCCAATTGTTTGCTCATTTTGTTTCGAATGAAGTGATTTTAGAACCTTTTGTCTTTCTTTGTTGGTTTGTGGCAAAGAAAAATCAAATTCGCAGGAGTTAACAATAGAATTTGAAATTGCATTATCTCTGTGCAATAAGCTAACCACTGACATGTTTGGGATGTTTATTGGGATGGGAAATATACTCATGTCTAGTCTTGTGGTCAGCTTGTTACGGCATCATCGTCATCAAATAATTACCCTAGTCAATTCTTTTTTTTCCGCGGGACAGGTAATAATTATGTAACTGGGGGATGATTAGTGCATACATACGGTTTGGTTTGGATAATTTAGCTATCAGAAAATCTTAATGCTGTTGATTATGAAGTACTTTAAGTATTTTCGCTAAGGTTGAGTGAATTAAAACAGATTTCATACACATTTATACTCCATCTTAAAAAAGGTTCACCCACAGGTTGTGTTGGATTGGAACCGCAAAAACAATTCATGCAAGCATTCAAATTGAACAGTTTCTCTTGTGCTGTACACATTTCTACTCCATCTTAAAAAAGGTTCACCCACAGGTTGTGTTGGATTGGAACCGCAAAAACAATTCATGCAAGCATTCAAATTGAACAGTTTCTCTTGTGCTGTTTTTATTTTTAAAATGTGCAATGGCAATGATAATAATAGACTCGTAATGCAGAATGACATGCATGGCTAGTCTCGGTTCTGGGAAATTTTGCTGCGTTATTCAAGGAAAAACTATGATTATTTACTATTACTCCCAGAACCACTTTAGACATCCCATCATTTCTGCAGTTCGTGAATAAGTATCTACAGGATGTACGTACTCATAATCTTAAAACGTTTCAACTCCAAAAAAAAAAGTTTAAGGAGATTGAGATGAAATTACATAAAAGTTTGAAGTGAAGTGATAGTTATGTAAATCGAAATCAGCCCACTAGTCCATTTAGTTATACTTCACTTCAGTATAGCGCATTTTGTCTCTTCTTACATCAATCTTAAATTATAGATATCCAATTCGATGCAATCTAGTAGTAATGTAATAGATATCTTGAGCCACGATCATTCTTTTATAATTAAAAAGCTTGCCTTGCAAAAAAAAACTTTCACTCATTCATTCATGTACAGGATGGAAGTGTCGCCAATAAATTCCACATTAATATCGGAAGACAAGATTTTCAGACTTGCCTCCTGTCATAACTCTTGAAATTGCCATTCGTAAAAAAAGTGAGACATGACATGGCGTAAGGTATGAATTTACATTATTATTGGTTTGGTTTCATTTATGGCTTAACTCTAGAAATGTTGTGCATTTAATGGCTAGTGTGATACGTCACGTTGATAATGGTATTTACTTGGGTGGAAGAAAGGAAATAAATATTCAAAAAAATGTGTTTGAGTGACATCACTTCGGTGGGGATGACATGACGCTATAAAAAAGTGAAGGTGGTACATTTCCTAGGCACGTATAAAAATGATATTATGAAATAAATTGCTTAACTTTTTTGTTCAATATATTTTCTGTTCATATTTTTGATGAGTTGGTCGAAATTCATGCATTCTTTTACTACTATTTATTTATCCAAAATTCGAAATCAAAGCTTTTGGGATGGGACGGATTGAAAGAAATGTGAAATCTTCGAAGGAGTCGTAATAATAATGGTCGTTATAGTCAAAATCACAGCAATAATTGTGATTTAACGAAAGATTTTTCTAAGACTCCCGAGACCTATTTTTTCTATTATTGTATTCCATTGTCATTACTTCTATTATTTCGCATTCAAATCGTGAATTTTTTTGTACGATCCTAATAATGATCTGAATCAAGTAATTCCTTTCCTTTCGCAAGTTTAAAAACGCTGCTGGCTATAACTCAAATTGAATTGGGATGAAGAAGAAATAAAAAACAATTTAAAATAATTTACTTACTTACTTGCTATCTTCAAGAAAAAGTAGATCATGTTGTACTTGTTGAATTGTATTGTTCGCAAGATGTTTTTCTTTTGTAAGTGTTTTGAAAAGTGCGTTAAAAGCAACGCCATACAAATAAGTAAGCATCGTAAGCAATGTAGTTGGTATTCTTCCTCCCTTTTTTTCAATACGTTTTGTTGTGTGAATTGAACTGATTGTGATGTGATGTGATGATGATGGTGAGAAAAGTGGGAAAACAGAATTGTAAAAGGTAACGTGATGCGATGTGATGATTGCATTGCTTTCGTAAGAGCTACTTTTTATTGTTGCCTGTCAATCCTCCTCAATTTATGAAGGAGTGGATTCGATGGAGTTGAGTTGGTGTTGGTGCGAAGAAAGCTTGGGATTTGCAATTGCAAAGTTGTTGATGTTGACTTGACGTTACGTGTTGATGTTCGGTTGAGATGTATCTGTATCACAAAAAATGCGTTTGAGTGAGTGAGTTGGACACATTCCTTAGAGGAAAATTGACAGAATGCATTGTGCGTTGGCCGGTGACAAAGAAAGTTTATTGGAGCTTGAGGAATTCAGAGGAATATGTCAGGTCGATAAGCTTTGCAATCATTCATTTTGCACAAGAATAAAAAAATTAGAAAAAAATGTAGACGTCCTTCTTGGCTTATTGAGATTTCGTGATAAGAAAAAAAGCGAAAAATATGTACTGCATGTCTTGTACCGTCCGTCCCCTTTTTATTCCTAACTTATCTTTCGCACCCTTTCTCTATAATTTACTTATCGGATCATGTTAAATTGCCTTGCGGCATCCCAAAAGGCAAAAACCCGCTCGCTCACATCAAATTTAAACACTTTTATAATAATTGCAGGCTAATTTTTGATGGACAGGTAAATGAATAAAGTGTTAAATTCATTTTTCATCATCAGTCTTCATAGAATTGTACAAGCTCTTGGCTTTCCTTTGAAGGAACAAGTCCCACCAACTATCTGCCAGCCAGCACCAGTACTGACACCAACCAAACAAGGCCTTAAGCCAAAACGGAAACAAAATGCTAATTCAGCTTCTAGCAGTTCAATAAAACTAAAACTGTACTAGTCTACCTGAAACTAAACCAAGCCAAACAAACTCCAACAAAACTACTTATAATTCACAGGAATTGCGAATCGCAAATTACAATTGGCATAAATAAAATTGGTACGGTATATAATGATGCATAATGCAAAATAATTTTTCGCTTTATTTAAGTCGAGGCTGATTGCATCACGATAAAAATGATGATGATCATGACGTGTATAAATTCTGATACTAATACCGATGTATACTTTGAGCAGAATTTTCAGCTCTAGTTGTTCCCCCGTTTATATCACTCAATCACAATCATCCGATCCTTATTCATCATCATTATCAACAACATCCATTGTAACCTTACGTTGCAATTGATGATGCATTTTTCTTGCTTACGTTCATCTTTTTAAGGAATTTAGCGATTCTCAGAAATTAGCAGCAATTTATTCTGGTAAATCACATAAAAGCTACAACTATGGCAAGCAAGTAACATGCGTACTTTTTCATTCGTCCTCTTAAGGCCGAACCAGGTTCGATGCAGAGCAACGGTACAGAACAAATTGATTGAAAAATAAAAAGTAAACAAAGAGCTGCAAATTATTGTGTATCGTGTACCTTTGTAATTCGTGTGAAACATGAATTAAGGCTGTGAGCGTCATTTACTTTTTTAATTTTTGTATTTCCGCCAGGCACAAATTTTGCTTCTTGAAAATCGATATAATTTTAGATTTGAGTACATCCTGCAGCTTCTTCTTCTTCAGCTTGAAATTGTGCAGACGGAATTTCTTCGATCATGTAACGGGAATTGAAATCAACTTGATAGTTATATATTTCTGTAGCCTCTAATGAGCTCAAACAGTGGCTGAGTACTAAACCGCACCAGCCACATCCACAACAGCAGCACATCTTGAAAGAATCTTCGTCATGGTGTCATCACAGCATCATGCTTCGAGTCGAGTGATTACTATGTAAAAATTGAATGCGGAAACGGTAATTTCCCCGTGACTGATGATGGTGAAATGAAATCATACCTGAAAGTTGTAATAATGATAGAACTAGCATATCATTCAAGGGAGGATTTTTTTGGCATAGTCACAAAAGGCAAATCATTTCATTCATGAGCTTTGTAATTTTTCTTGGTAGCATATATTTTTGTGGTATATCTGTCCCGTGCTCGTGTATATCACATTTCTTCAAATGAATGATAATGATGATAGCACATACAATTCAAGTAAACATATTGTTCAATCTTTGTTCCGCATTTAGTTTGAAATTTCAGAAAGTTGTGGACCTGTATTTGTCTGGTTTGGTTAACACAAACATGAAGTGTTTGATCCACCTAGTTTAACATTGCTTTACTAATCCTATCCTAGATTAGAGGCAACCAGGGAAAATTTTTTGAAACAGCTCTTTTGCCATAAAAAACCAAGTCACAATCACAATGAATCATGATCATGATTCATGATGGAATAGGGATTACTTTGTGATAAATTAGATTTTGGTTTTTCGAGCAAACCTTTTTCGATTAAATGTGTCGGTTAGTGGACACGCTCGGTTAGGTGAGATACTTCCATCAGATTAAAAGGATTTAAATTAAATCTCACTTTTGAACTTGTCTAGATTTCACGAATGATTAATATTAACCTTTTTTTCACGACACTTTTTGCACTCTTTCTCATTTGCACTTGACTTTGGTTAGATCATCGTTTATTCATTCTGGTATAATTTAGCATCAAATGTTTGTTTGCTCTTAATATTGAGACAATTGTTTGGTTCATACATCATACCAACCAGCATTCATAATTTTTTTCTAGCCCAGAAACACAAAAATGCTTCACAATGCTATTACCTCATAAAATAACTGCACCGGATCAAGAGCGAGTAATCTGCAGATAAAAAAGCCGAAAGACTGGTTAAGGGTTTATCATATCTATCACGGTCTAGGTCTCGTGGTTTTCTTCTTGGCCGCACGACAAGAAAATAATCCAATACTCGTGCAGTCGATCTCTTGCAGTGATCAATTGATTTATTATTTACTGCATCAAATGGCATTGAGCCTTTCTCGAATTCCGTTTTTAATGCGATTTTTTTGTCTTAATGAGATCATCTGAAGAATACAATAACTAACCCATCCGATCTTGCTCTTCGTTTAATGAAACTATTTTGAAGATAAAAATCTTTGTAAAAAATATTATATGACTCTCGACTTATTTAGGACCGTAAAAAGGAGTGTGCGACCGAAAAATGAAATCGTGACAATATATCAACTTGACTGATTCAAAACGCTTTTGAATATATAAAACAAAAGATGATTGGATTTTTATTTGATTGGGAGAGCTAGGATTGGATCTTGTAGGAATTTAATAACGTTTCTTTATCTTTCTCTCTTTTGGATTGACAGTTACATATGATATGGCACGGCAAAATAGCAGTAACTGTCATGTGTATTCGTTTCTAATTTATATTTGTCGGTCACAACACAACCGCAGAGGCATGGCCTGGAGCATTATTATATTGCAATTTGAAATATGGCAATGTGGAGGGATGATTTAAGACCTGCATTTTAATCTCATGATGATGTTCGATGTAATTAGTTCGCTGTTCTCTTTCTTTGCTCTTCTTCTTCATTTGTTCAGATGACATTTTTATGAGACGAGTTCAGGTTGTGGTTGGTAGACTGCAAGTCGCCTTTCGTGTTTTTTATCAGTACCATGTACCAGACAAGGCAACATGTATTTGTAGTGGGTTGGTAGGTATTTTTTTACGGAATATACAGATAAAGTCAGTTAGAACAAAACAGGACTGAGCTGATGTGGATCATCGTCTTCTGCACATGAAATGAAATAATGGTCACGAAACTGATTGTTAGAAATTATTCACGCTTTTGATCTAGGGGTTTGCTTTTCTGCTTTAATTTGTTTCAATTATTTTCAAAAAAATTAATAGTCTCTTTTCTTTTGTTTTCATAGGCAATTCAAACTGAAATCGAAGAGAATGCATCAACAATTCACGTCGTCCTAAGACAATGCGGTGGTGGCAGAGGATCAGGAACAGGAACAGCAGCGCAAAATAAAGAGAACTCGAAAAGATCTCGACTGGAAACAAGGTGGCTTCAACTAAGGCTTCGCGTGCTTGAATGGGTTCAACATCTCAGTGGGGTTGCGGAACGTCAAAAGAACTTGAAGAAGGTAAGAAACAGCTACATCATAATCACGTCATTTTTCTTGCAACTTGTACTGATCATAAGACGTCTTTTTTTCATGTGCTACTTTAAAACGAAAATTGCCAAAAATTGCGAGAAAAAAATCTAATGTCTTTTGTCATTCTCTTGAAGCCTCGCCTCGCCTTCTTTAATACCTTGTCCTCGTAACAAATTCACATTACATTAGTGTAATCATCGTTGTAGTAGCTATTTTTACTCTGCAAAAATTACCCATCGCGTAACAATCAAGTTTCAAAAAAACACCAGCAACCATCACATTTTTCACGGCGCCATCACCACCTCCGTCCATTGATTGTCGTGTCATTACACGAATTGCTCATAACAATAATACATAGGAATTTGCAAAAAACATGGTACGTCACACATCATCCATAGCCACTACTACTCACTACCATTGTGCATTATCACAGAGGATTTTCAACATTAAAAAAAAATCCGCAGACAATGAGAATGACAGGATTGGAAAACAACCAGTACCATTTCTCATTCTTCACTGATGACTTTGCATTTTGCAAATGTATTATATCCCTGTCGTCATTATTTTCATCATCATCAGATCACATTTTCACACGTACTTTCTTCATGCCATGATGTAGCTAGGACTCTATAAAAAATTCAAAGCAATTGCTTTCGCATTGCCGTGTCAGTCAAACCAAGGCAAAAGTGACGTATTACCTGTAAAATGTCAACTAAAGAAATATTTTTCACGCAAAAAATAAATGTTACGCTTCAACCACTACAGAAATCTGCTTTACCTACCTTCGTCGCTCTGTTGGGATAATTAAACTTAAAATAAAAGCTGCTTAGTTTTTGCTCTCCTGTGATTCACGGTTCGCAATCGTAGCAGAACAATCGCTAGAGTACATTACATATCTATGAGCAGAATTACTACCAGGAATTTAATTTTTTTTTTGCAGGTGTATTGTTATTCTCTAACAATCAAGCATGGCATAGCATACAAAAAAATGCGTACCTATTTTCAAAGGAATTATCAGGTTTTAAATATGGGCATTATTGGTATTGGTAATGAAGAGTAAAGTCTAAAGAAAGCTAATTAGCCCAAAGTATTATGCCCATTATTACGTGATTAGTGATTACCAACGTGGCCTTTGGAACTTTGCTTTTGCTGTTCAACGCGTTTTCCTTTTCCTCTGTCTTTTTGTTTGGCTGATGGCTGGTGATTTGAAAATGAGTAGGTGGCATCTTAGCTGTATCTAAAATACGAATACAATACAATGGTGATTGGAGAATGAGGATGAGTGATTGATTAGCCATGCCAAGTCAGAGGTAGCCTCATTTTAGCCAAAAGATTGTGTTTGTGATTGCGATTATTCCTTACTTCTTACCTCTGTTTGGGACGTTCTGTCAGAGTATTGAAGTATTGACTAATTACTCTAAAACCACTTTGCAAAGCCAATGTAAGCAATGCCTACTTAAAAATCACTGTCCCATTTTGCTCATGTCTCACATCACATGCATCACTATCACCGTCGATAGATAGATGCTTAGGATGTTCTAAACAAGGGAAAACAAGGTCATTCGAAATTATTATCCACTAATGTCAATTATCAGTTGT
Organism: Seira musarum; assembly: GCA_027743895.1. Taxonomy (NCBI): domain Eukaryota; kingdom Metazoa; phylum Arthropoda; class Collembola; order Entomobryomorpha; family Entomobryidae; genus Seira; species Seira musarum. The sequence goes on from JAHZMX010000032.1 coordinate 17,143, forward strand.
GATGTCAAGCAAGAGTAAGACAACTGCATTTACTTACTACCATGAGATATTATTATTTTACGAGATGAGAATTTGAAACTAAAATTGTTTTAACTAGCGAGTGAATGACATGTTACACGGAATGGATTGTCATTATCGTACATTATTTATGCGTAATGAATGTTATGTCTCTATCATTTGATTTAAGTGGAATGATAATTACGATGAGAAAATATCGAGTTGAAACAAAACCAGGATTGTCCTAGATTTAAAAAATCTTGTGAAAGAATAAGGTTTATGATGGTAATGATTTACCAATTAGCCGACCGACGTTCCGAGCATTTTTCTTCTTGTTTGGTTAGGTATAGCAAAAGAAAAACCTGCTTTATTTAGCACTTCTTTTTAAAGATTGGATGATGATTTCACTCGTGAAAAATTTTTTATTTTTGACTACCTGCTGAGCTATTAGTTTTTAGGAATGAAAGGTGCCATAAATAAATTCCCAATCAAACGGTTGGCTGTAGTTGTTTTTTTTCGATCGTTTGTCATCGTGAAGGTTGAGTTTTCAAATGAGAAAGCTCACGTGTGCACTTGTGTTTCGGCAGCATTGCGTTGTTCACAGATAATTTTGAGGAGGAAAAATTAATAAATAAAATAAAAAAAATATGCATTAAAGTCTCAGCATGACACTAGCAAATGATCAAGTGATATTTCGATCCTGTGAGAATGAGAAGAGCAAATTTCATAAGTTGTATGAAATTTGGACCTACAAACAGATTAGTATTTCTAATGTTTGATTTTACAGAACGCGACGTCCGCACATATCGTATTTCAAAAATTTGAATCTGATTACGTTTCTGTGAGATTGCGATTACATCCAGCTGCTACATTCAAATTATTTGTCGACTAAATAGTCAAAAGTCAAGTGTATTCTTCAGTTGAATTACAATTGAACAAGCTTGCCCTGTCCTCTTGTTTTACCTTTGTTTTGACGTTAGGAAAAAGTAGCCAGTACCACTGCCTCGTTGCCATTCATTCACTCAAATCTTAAAAATGTGAAAATGGCATCCTAAAGCAATATTTTGCGAACTTTGTTTTTGCAAGCTTCAAGATATTTTTTGTTTAGCATTAGCATGCCGAATTGCTTTTGTAGGTGTAAACCTTCTTTGGTAAATTAACTTATAATCAAAATGGAAACATGAATAATGAGTGACTAGTCCGTCATCACAAAAAGTGCCTAAAATTACTCGTTTCGATACCGAGGATTACATTAAGACTTCCAAACAAAGACGTTTTGGAAGATCCAAAATTATCTTTGATGATTTACTGTAATTTTGGAAATGAATCATTTTAACACGTTATTGAGCCATAGCCCTGCCCAGAAAACTTGTAATAAAATGCATAAGTATACATCAAGCTGATTATATTATTGAGGCTTGTCTTCTTTATCTACAGCATAAGTAGTAACGAACAAGATCGTGAAATTGTATTTTTTTTTTGTAGAAATCATATTTTATAATAAGGAACTCTTAATGGCCCGTCTTTCGACTACACAGGATGCATGGCGTTTGGTCCGTAATTATTTCATGGTCAACACTTTGTCTTTGTCTTGTCTGCCATGCTTTAATCTTTTCATGAACAAATTATGAGGAATGCCGAACGAACGTTCCTTTACTCACATCAATATTACTCAAACGAACAAGTTGTCCCAACCACTTGGTTGCTTGTAAAAAATTAAAAAGCTCTTTGAAATCAAAAGTGTTCGTGCTCTATGTACACCTTAAATTCAACTTCATTAACTTTGTGATGCATTGCCTTGATCATGCGTCATTATTATTACTAGACAATTAGTGGACTTCACTAATCACAAAATTTTGCAATATTTTTAAAGTGCTTCATCAAGACACCCTGAACAAGTTGAGCATTTGTCTAGCATGTTGCATGCTTTCAGTTTATAAGAGGTAAATTTTTGAATGATTAATAATATTATCATAGTTCAGGCAAAAGGTGAATTATGGTGATGGTAATGGCAAGGTAGAAGATTGAAAAGTTACGATTTGGTTAGCGATGTATTTATTACGGCGTGCCTAACGTAAACTAAAACAGCCCTTAATTGTAAAAAAAATGAATTAATATTTTATTAAAAAGGAAAAAATCAGGACCTTCTTACCAAAGCCGATATTTAACTGAAACCCATTAAAGCGGTACGTACTTTCAAATTAAACGCAGTTTTAACCTTTACCCCTCTTATGAATCATAAACATTTTTCTTTATTTTTGTGGGCGAATTTCAGAATAAAAAAGCAAGTCCGTTTTTAACAGAAGAATCCGAAAAATAATTCAGTTCATGCGATCATTTGAGTCATAAAGTAGACATTCTCCTACTAACTTGCGTAGCAAAAGCGTATCTCTACTTCATTCAGTGACCACAAAGCCATCTGCTAATTAGGTTTCATTGTTTAAGTTATTCAAGTATTACTAAAATTGGTTTGAAGGTAGAAGTTCCAAAATTTAGGGAAATCTTATGCACTCTTCTTTGTCCACGCTTTTTCTATTTGTCCGTGTCTGAAAAATGGATAGAAATACGAAGTTCATAAAAAATTGTTTAATCGATTTGCCAAGACATTGGTCATGCATCTTAGTCTCACATCACTAAAAGTCATTTCATATTTAGAGCCTCCTACTTCTGCAACTTTCCTTTAAGCAAAGCTGACAAACTAGAAGTCGATCTTTAACTCTGCTCGGTTCTAACTCTAACAAGGAAGCTTTCTGCGAAACTGTACAAGTAGTAAAAAAATGAGAACCGTGCCCCATGCGTTTGCTCATGCTCGTATACAGCAGCAGTCAAACTGTCACCGACACTTTTAATAAACATTTACGCACAAAATAATGCTTACTTTGTCACACTTAATTGCTTTTTACGAGCATGGTAAAGTGGAAATGAAAGTGGCTAAGCGCAGTGAAAATATAAAGTGGCGTAAGAAATGATGGTTACAGTTATACCACATGGGCAATCGCATTAGATTTCATTCATATGTGCTATTTTACTTTCATAGGAGGAGAGGCGAATTATTTTTAAAGGAACGGCTTTATTTATGACAATATGCTACGCATTCAATTTGACGCGACTTGACAATAATTCTGGTTGACTGCATATAGATTGATTGTGATTGCTATTGCTTTTGCGTGGCAAAACGTAATAAAACATCGGCATCTAGTAAAGCAATTAATGTTTTTGGGAAGGGAGTTTTTTTTTCGTCTGTGTCACTCAATAGAAATTAAAATGCACAATCCATTCAATTCACTTTACTCGGTCTTTGCGGCGACTTATGCATGTTCGAATAATCGCAATGACGAGTGACCATTCATTTTAAAAAACGAAATGTTTTTTTTTCTTGACGAATTATAGTTGGAATGGAAGGAACAATCCCATATTTTAGCTGTGAAATAAACTTAAGGAATAATTAGCTTGTTCCATTTACTTGAACACAAAATGGAAGAGAGCACTAAATTCCATCTGCTTTTGGCTACTCAGCTGTAATTATTCTCCCCTCTAGCTGCATTCTACTTACTTCTACAGATCCTCTTTCATGTTTTGCTTTCAAATAATATGGTAATGATTACTTTGATAACAAGAACAAAAGTGGAAAGGTGTCATGTCTCGATGTCATTTGAGCTCATGAGTTAATTGAATTCTAGGCTGGTGTGATGTTTATGTTACTGAAAAACCCTTTCCGTGTTATGATTTTTCTATATACGCACTCAAACCCAAACGGCCGTCTTTTGTGTCTTATACATAAATTGTAAACCTACCTTACGCATACGCACTTTAAATACCTTTTGGTACTATACACACGCACCTCTCTAACTTATGGTGAGACTTTTTGAATGATGATGATGAGGGATGTAAATAAGCCTGAAACTTTATTTGCATAAGGCTTGCTCAGGAAATATGCTGGTATGAGAATGCCCATTTTCACTGCTAACGCAGTAAGTAAGATCGAGCAGAGCTTGTCTCTGAGAATGGTGATGTGATGGGATGAACGTGGAAATCAATAATGGATTTAATCAAACAACGACTTTCTTTTTTCAATTAAAAATTATCATAAAACTATCCGCACCTACAAAATGTGCACTCGCAAAATATTCCTCTTCTTCCTAACTTTTACAAAGGAAGGAAGGAAGGGATAGAATAAAAACCTTTTTGTTCCAAACCAATCGAGCTTGCATTTTTAGTGTCGTAGTAGTTGGATGTAAGATTTATGCGTAGAAAATGCTATCGCTTTACTTCCATCTTACTTTTACACGTCTTGTCTGCGTCTGCACGAGACAAATGAATCCTGAGAAATAATTTTACTTACAAAAGAGTGAAATGAAGCTTCATGAATGTAAATTTTGCTGTGAGACTGATTCTACATGCGTCACACGTGCCTCAAAGAGATTCCTAAATGCCATAATACTCTCATCAGTATTCAATTCTCTCACCTTAGCTCTGGGATGGTGTTACCTCCTGCTGATGAAACTCGGAAATAAAAGGACACATTGTAAGTCTTAAGACTCTTGATGATGACACTTATCTATTTTCCGTATCTTCTCTTATCATCATCATCTTCATCATGATATTTGCCTTATTAAAAAATAGTTTCATTCATTCATTCATTAAATATTTTAGTGGGTCGACATGCGTGTAATATTGTAAATAAGTAAAGGTCGTGAATGTCATTAGGTGCTTTAACCTTTGACTCGACTTGATGAAAGGCAGTCGCAATAGCAGATTTACTCTGCGGTTCAATCCCTTTTAATGTTCTTCTGAACCATTTCAGCTCAGGTTGAAATGAGGGCGTATATATTTATTAAACTAGGTAGATTTAAAAGATTTATGAAAGGTGATACAAAACCAGCATATTTTTCTCTTGGTCAATAAAACGTCCAGAAAATGTTTTAAAGTTCAAACTACTATAATGATAATAGCTTGAGGAGGATATTTTACAGAATAATAAATCGAATGATTATTGCACATTAAAAATATTCCTGTCTTTGCATAGTTTCTTGAGTGGCATGTTTGACTAAAATGTTCAAATGAATGAAGTCTGGAATGCGTATGTAATATAAGCGAAAAAATGTTGTTGAGATTTTGAATCCACAAAAGAACCTGAATCTGAATCTTGACTGTTTCTGACTGTGATTCCAGAACGTAAAATGGAATTTCAGTTTCATCATTGAAAGTTTTCATTTATATTCCATCCATCCTTCTTCGGCAATAAATACTTACGCATGATAGTTTTAGGCAATGCATCTCTCATTTTATCTTTAAGTCGACTCGAGAGAGAGAGAAAGAGAGAGACTGGCTCTGGAAAAGTTCTCTTCAGAATTAAATTCATGAAGTTCACAATCAAGTGAATTGAATACCTCCGAGCAAGTAAACGTAGCAGCACCAGACAGACAGTTTAAAAAAAATCTTTATCCTTCCTCTTATTACTCAACTCAACTCGATTCGATTTTGTTGTATGAACTTAAAAGAGAAATATGAGAAAGTTCAATAGCAAAGAACAATGAACAAGACAAACTTTTTCGTTCATTTTTTTAGTCAGTAGTTTTGCTATGGTTCTTGCACGTTCTTAGGTTTTAACGATTGACGTGTGGGATGTAGTAGGATGCTGTGTGTTTGACATTCGTTCCATTCATTTTCCAGTCAAGTCAACCCAACTCAACACAACTTTGATCTGCTCTGTCTGTCTGTCATGCATGGCAATCATGAGATTATTGTCCTTGCCTGCCTCTCTTTCCTTATCTGAAGCTTTAGAATTGTTCACCTCTTAAAAACTTTTTTTATTTACATAGACAATTTATTTCAAGTTGATCAAGAAAAAATGGGGAAAGAGATGAGCCTGATGAGTTTGACTGTTAAAAAATGTGGAGTTCGCATTCCACTCCAATTTTTTCCTAGTTTGGTTCCCTCTTTCAAATGATGAAGTCATTTAAAAGTCGTGTTTTTCTAAAGATCATTTTTACTTAAGCTTTAAAAAGTGCACTTGAAAAAATCGCTATAAACTCCATGTGAAATCGTATCGTGTAGCTACAGATTTGTAGGCACGTGCAGTTGCATTACATGTACAATGCAACTACTTACACAATATTATGCAAGATGCAAGCTTGTATTTATATTTGTAAATTGTAAAACATGCAGTTTTTCACGATTCACGAATGCCTGATCAAATTAGTCCTATTTTCTATTACTACGCTAGGTTATTGGAAAAATGCAATTTCATGTATGATGTCATGTCTAATCATTCACTAGAACGTGTACAATACAAAAAATCTCTTATTCTTATGTACCGAGTGCATTTTTAATTGGTGCAATCAATCCTGCATGCTATTCTGCAGTAGTGTTAATTTGATTGAACAGATGCAGAATTCGAGCACATCATATTATCATCATTCTAATCAGCAAGCTCATTTATTTATTTACTTTGGCAGCATCTGCTTCTTTGAATTCAGAAATAGGATGCGTAAAATGGGTCGAACGAGGATCTTATACTTCTAGAAAATCTTTTCTAAATGTGCACGTTTTTATATCTTCGGCAAAAACGTTTACTGAATTCTAAATTCTACAGTGGTAAAAATAAACAATTAACTCATTTTTTTACTACAAGTTAGGGAAAGCGCTACAGTCGGAGCAATTGAAAATGCTTCATATCGGGATTAACTGAAAAGATATTATTTAATTAATAAGCCAGAAAAGCCTTTAAGCCTAACTCAACCTCTGGCAAAACTTGTAAAACTGTTGTTGATTCAGCGGGACGAACTTCTTTATTGTGTCCACATGAGTCCACAAAAAAAAAAAAAAAAAAAAAGAAGTAGTGGAGTATTCAAATTTCAATCAAAAGTGTTGGCTTGCATTTTCTGTTGCAGTCACTTGAACATTAATTACAGGAGTAACATTGCAGGTAGTGTAACGAGGATTCAATCACGTACACCTTCATATATTTTTACATACCAATACGTTTGAAACTTTTGAGGTAGTGCAGTTTCGGATGCAGGATGCAACTTTTACGGGCAGATTGCATCAGAGCGGATAGGATCACATGAACTTTTTCAAGTACGGATGGAAAGAATAGAAGCTATAGGAATAAAAAAATGACGTGTAGATAAAAAGCTCGAGACAAATTGGTAAAAAAACGTCAAATCAGGGGAAGCCCACTTGAAACTTTGATTGAGCCGATTAAAAGTGCAATGCATTGAAGACTTTTTATTTACAAGTTTATATGTACTCAACTCACTCTAGAGCAAAAGTTTAAATTGTGTTCTTACATAATTTGAAAATCACTCCATTAAACACATTTCAAACAGCAAGTTCATTACTTAATAAAAACGAGATGATAAAATGGCATTGCAACATGTTGGTGGTATGATTACTTAGTCATGATCATGATAATCGTTTTAAGTTTGGGTGGTATATTTATTGCACCTTGCACTGTTATCATTGTCATTTTGCCATCATGTGAAACCCTAATCCTGTACATTGACGCAAGGTGCTTGAGCTAGTACCTATTTACAATTTTAATTTAAACTCAGCAAGTCCGATCCTCTACCTTGTTACTCGCTTGTCAATTCTCATCCGGCTATAGATATCCCATTCTTCTTGTGAAGCTCCTTTTTCTTTGAGAAAGACAAAAGATCTCTATTGATTCGTATCAAGTTTTATAAGCTCTCATTTATACCTTTTATTATTGCCACTCATTGTCGTGTGTTTGTTTAAATCACTCATTTCATTTGTTCTTTGGTTTTCTTTTCCCACCGACCAGTCTTTACACTACTACTTCTGTTTTAGTGTCACTGTCACTCATTTACCATGAATTCGCTACGGTCGTAGTATTTTAAATACGTGAAAGTTGTTATTCGATAATAATATGCAATATATCACTCATTCATAGTCATCGGCTACAATTATAATCATGTCGTACGTCTCTGCAGCAAGGTTCAATCAGATTTTAAATGGTTTTCAAGTCTACACGTCCTTCCTCCTGGTGAGTGAATGATTCGAGCAATTACACAACTACAACTACTATTACTACTCTAAAACATACAACAATGTGAAGACCTTTTTTGCATAACACAAACACACAATTTTCGAGAAAGTAAATGTATTTTTTGACGCGATTGCTAATTGCAGGAAACTTAAAGTCTATCTTGACTTTTCGTTGGGATTATTGCGTTCCCCGTCATTTGATCGCTAGATAAACAATTTAATGATATTCCATTTTAGATAAGGACCATTTTACTTGATATCCTCGTATGAGCAATCTTGGCATTCAATCTCAATCCCTGTCCTGTCGCTTGCTTGTCACATTTTCCTGCTTCCTGTATGAAATGCCTATCTCAACATAAAACACTTCTTATTTGAAGGCTTCAAGCATAAAAGAAAATATTAGTTAGGTACACATCTTTTTGCATTTAGCTGGTGCCGTTATTATTGCATATTAAAACATTAAAAAAGCGTCTAAGGTGCATCAGCATCATCATAACCCATTATCGCACAAATAATTATAGCGGCTACTGTTCGTTAATGGAAAATTAATTTAGATTTCATGTTCTTCAAAGAAAATGACAATGAATGTTCATGTTTAAACACTTTTGATATACGTACCTATATCTATTATATACGCATGTACATGATGATTACATGCAAAAAGCGAACGCACGTTCAAGATTCGAATTTCAAAAAAGAATGATAACAAGTGCGTGGACCTTAAGGCGAAAGGATAAGTAATGTGTGTTCGAAATGTAGTACTAATCATGGGCCACGCACCAGTCCTAAATGCGAAAGCCGATTGAAAGGGTGAAGTGAAGATTTTTGGCAAAGGAAAGCGATGGTATTGCAAGTTGCGCAAGTTTTGCAACTTGCAAATTGAAATTGGCAATGTGTTATTGGCGCTTGTCATTGCCGATTGCCGTTACACTCCAATTTGCAAGAAGAAAATGACTCTAGTGAATAAGTTATTTAAGTTTGAAGTTATGTCATAAACTGTAAACTATATCGTTGTTTTGTGAATTCGATTGTTTAGGGAAGGAGAAGTGACATTTACTATTCTGAATCCAATTGGGATAGTGATTTGGACAATAGCGAGCCTCTGAGGAAGTGTCCCAAGTTTGATGACAACGACAAGAGCACATGCCAGTTACAAATTGATGAAAGAAGTGTTGATACTATCACTTTAAAACGACAGCGCGAAGATCAGGAGGATCACGAACAGGAAGTTGTTGTAAAACGAAGTTCAACTTCATCCCCGAAAGTGGAAAGAAGTGAAGAGGTTCTCAGGCATTGTAATCAAAATCTCGGAGAACGAGTGACAGACCAAGTCGTTCCCACTGGCGTTGTAACTGTAGCCAGTTGTTCAGTGTCACGTCTTCATAGGGAGCAAGTGTTTCTGCTTCTCAGGAATCAAAAGGAAGAAGAACAGAACAACCAAGAAACTGTCGCTTTGGATGAAGTGGGCTGTGACATGGGCCAAAGTCATGAGTCTGAAAACGTTTTCTCTCAGTCGGTAAGTCAAATTATTCATTACTCAAGTCATGTTTTCTTGTTTCGCAATCTTACTTATTACTTCGTCAAGAAATTCACTTCATCACCCCTTCCTAAGTTGCGTAGCGTAGCTCGTGGAAGAATCTAATTAAATTGTATGTGGTTCAATCTTCATCGAACTGTTTCACAAAAAAGTATGTGTGTGACGATGATTACCATCTCTGTATTAAGCAGGATCACATTACAAAGTTTGTTGTTTGTCTAAACTTTTAAGACATGCGTAAAGTGTTCAAATAGCTCATAGCTCATTCTCCTCTTACCAATTACAATAAATAAATACAAACAAATTAAAGTGGTCTATAGTCTATCGTATAAAAAACTTGCAAATATTATTGCAATCGAAAGCTCTAATTAAGTTCATAAAAATAAATTCAGTGCAGGAGATGTAATTCGTCTTTGCTTTTGAGAAATGTTTCATTGATGGGTCAAAATGATGTAATCATTCTCATTGGAAAAGTATGTGCATAGTCTAGTCTATTGATCTTTGGAATTTGCGAAATATAGAGCAAAATGGGTACATAAATAATAGCATCAAAAACACTTCCTTGAGTTGATTTTGGTGCCGTAAAAATTTTGATTCGGAAAAGGTTTACATTTGATCCAAGTTTGTATAAATCCTAAAATTTAATTTGCCTTCTCATGAATTTCCCTTAGACTTTTATACGCATTCACCAGAATGATTAATGACGTGACAGAAGAACAATGAATTATTTAACGATTGCTTGTTTTACTTTTGAAAGATGAGTGGGAAGGTATCAAGCTGGGGGCATAATATTTGTAAATGTTTACCAGAAAAGACAAGACACCCATAAAACGAATGAATTATCTTCCTCGGGTTGATGTTGGTTTTTGTACAAGAAAGTATACATACATACATACAACACAACTGTAGTGATGTAAAGTGCCTAAAAGTATTGGACAATTATATTGTGGATCGGTGATGAGCAGGTCTATCATTCGGCCCCAAAACATAAAAAGACTACTTTACAGCTACTGCAAAATCTTAAATGATGATGATGTACAGCAAGGAAGAAATTTTCACGCCTTTTTGACTTTTATGGGATGTGAAACAAATGTAAAATGTATTATCTACACTTCTCTCTTTTGTCCCTCTCTGCCCCTGTAATTAAAAGGAAAATGTTTTTCATTGTTAGGCTCATATAATAAAGTAAAATCGAGCAGTTTTTCTTTCGTTTTGCAATTTTTTCAAACATTTTGGACACAAACGCATTTAAACTTGGACATTCTGAATTCACTTTGGTATTTGTCATTGGAACATTTATATTTGAAAGGGTTTGGCATGCTATCTTTCTTTCTTCAGAATATATAGACATGAAATGACACATTCCATTACAACTTCGACTTTGCAAATAAAATGATAGTTTGCTCAGCAAATATAAATACATATATAAATGTCTAGTATAGTCCAGTAAAAGTAAATCTTGTCAGGATTAAACGAAGAGAGGCGGTACCACTTTGCGGCAAAAGTCTTTGCCTATGAAGGCTAGAGAACATGTTGAGTTTGGTTTTAGATTAGGATTTATATGCAATTTATTATTGTCTACTTTTATATTTGTCATGTACGAACATGAACGTTCTCTTCCGTGTTGCGCATATTAAGAGCGCATCTCCTCCGTCCGTAGCCCTGGTTAGTTAATTACCAATTTCACGGATGATCGCAGAGGATGGTGTGGTCCTCAAAATAATATATGAGCTTCGGAAGAGGAATGAAGTTCCTGTTTACAAGTTTACTCGTTTTTATAGAGCAAAGCATGACTTCATAATGTAATGTAGTTTTCAAAGCGTATCAAGGAAAAGGATGAATGATCGATAAGATAAACCTTCTTTTCCCTACATGTCTCAGGGGATAAATTCTTAAGATTATTTTATTGGCAAACATGATTTCTCAAAGACTTCCTATTTATTTCTTTCCTTTGATTATTTTAGGAGCATCAGTTTTCAAACTCTGTTGTGGAATTCAGCCTCGATGGAAACTATCAGTGTGTCGGAATGAAAAGGAAACTAAGTAGTCCATCCTCCTCTCCCCCACTCTCTCCATCGTCGGCCCTCCAATACCAACATCAACAAGTTGTCCCACGAAACATCTCCATTTACTATTTCAAGCATAGTGACACGGAGCAGGAACTACAACAAAAAAGTAATAGTGGTGGTAGTGCCAGTAGTGGTGGTGGTGGTGCTACCGCTTTCATCGACGCATCATCATCATCACCAGCAGGAGTTCGTCACCTCCACTCTGTCCGCAGCCCACAACAAATCCGGCGTGCGAACAGAACACATTGCGAAAAATCCGCAATAACGACAACGACAACTCGACAATTGGCAAACTGTACTTCTTGCAATTGCAATCCTAGCGGAGGAGGTCTGAGTCTAAGACGAACTCATAGACACCAAAATTTCTGCCAAAAGTCACGCTTATTTTTGGACATGGACCAAGAATTTGAGGACGATATTACGTCCGTAAAGAGCTACGACGAACTGAGTTTCGGCAGTTTTGATTTGGACCTCGACGAAGATCTAGAGGAAGGAGAGGTTCTTGAGGAGAACTCATCATCCGAACAAGTACATCAGAATTCATTTGTTGGCGAATTAAGTGAGCAGGAGCACTGCTCAATGATGGATTTGGAGGGAAATCTTTGCACATACAGCTCCTCCACAACCACGGAGCAACGGGAAATGTCAAATTGTGCTAGTAATAACAACATTAATGGTAATCACAATTACGACGACAGCGGCAACCGAATCAAGAGTAACAGTACATCATCGTCAATTGACGGTGGGGCAACTGTGAACAGCAATAGCAGCAGTAGTAACAAGCCGGTTTCAAGATTAAATGAGATTGAGGAACTGGTTCAGAAGGCAGAATTGCTTGTTCGGCAAACGACAAGGTCGAGGGGTGTTGACTGTGTTGATCTCCCTATTCAAGTGGGATCATCAGAGGATGATGAGGATGATGAAACGTTGATGCTACCGCAGCAGCAGCAGCAAAAACATTGTGGAGATCGTCATTACCATCAGCATCATCATCACTACCATAAACATCAAGATGTAATGATGATTACACCACAATCCTCAACGAGTAATGGTCGCTGCTCTTGTAGCTGTGGCTGTGGGGAAATCGTAGATCATGCGAGTGCTAACGGCAATAATAGCAATGGACAACATGAGTTGTTGCACTCTCTTCACACTTCTCTGAGGAAATGCAGTGTGAGCAGTGGCGTCTCCTCTTCATCCATTTCCGATCACCATCACCATCATAAGAGTAGTGCATGTAAAGTTTCTTTGAAATCTCTCAAGTCTTCTCACCACTCATTAATTTCATTGTCTTCGCGGACGAGTAACAGCAATAGCAACGTCATGTCATCATCAATATCTTCATTGCCCAAGGGTGGTGGTGTTGGTGTTCTTCTTGATAACCTGGGAGGTGCCGATCAAAGTGCTACTAATACAACTCCCGGTGGTGGTGTTGACCGTGCCTGTTCTAATATTAACAATGCAACTATACAAGCGTCATCTTCAACTTCAACAACAACCACCGCTAATGCTGCTGCGGGTAGCAAAAATGTGATCGTTGGAAAGAGCAGTAAAAAGAGTACGCGCGTTCGTCAGTGGATTCGTGCTCATAATTCAGAAATCGTTGTGAATCAAAAGGTACGTAAAGATTTTTTGAAAAAATTAAAAATAGACACGAGTTCGTCATAGTCATAATTCAGTCGAACGATTCCAATTCAATTCCCAATTTAGGCCGCCTCTTCACTTATTCACATCCTTGAATCAAATCGCAATGGTATTTACATCATCTCACATGAACTTTTTTCTGCCAATTTCTTGATCAGAATTGCATTAGTTTGATCCAATCCAGGACAAAGCGTATAATGCAATACGCCTCTTCTGTTCTAAATGTTTTGACGTGCGATTTCATGAATTTCCTAACCATTTACGTTGGGTTTTGAGTTGATTGCATCAAGAATAGGCCACTGCATAATATCAATATCGTGACTCTCTGAATGAGTCAGGCCATATCAATTTCAAGTTAGAGCAAAAAATGAATCACGATCATGATCGTGTATGTTTTCTTAGAAAAAGAACGGAATGCTGGATTTGATTGCATTTGTTTTCCATTTTAGCTCCGTTTTGCCTGCAGATTTTTTAGGTCTTTCTTTCTAAATCTTACAGTGTTTTGAGTACCGTACTTTTGTAACTTTTTTTGGCAAAATCATTAAAAGTTCAATGTTAATTATTATTGCCGAGAATATAATACATTACTGAGAAAATGGAATCGTTCAACGAATATACAATGTTCATGTTTGTTTAAATTGTATAATGAAAATTATAAAGATTGCCATTGTTTTAGACTCATAAGGTTATGGAAATGTTATGTACTTACCTCGCCCTGGCTTGTCTATTCTGGTATTTTTTGCTTCGTCGGAAATTTTAATTGCATTCATATTCATGTACTAATTCACTTCAAAAGCAAAACCTTTTCGTTTTCCCCCAGCTCGTCTTTCTGCAACATGTGCAAAAAATTATTTTCAAGAATTCGGTAGATCTTCATCAGTTAAAGATGAGCATGGAGCATGCATAATACAATAAGAGTTTTTAAGTAAGTCGTCGTAAGTGTAAAATATTTACAGCTTTTCATCTCGGTTCACTCACTTGCTTCTTTCCTTGGTCTCATTTTACAAGTGCCATGTACCTTTGGCATTATGAAATAGATGCTCAACCAGAAAGAATTCACTCATTGTCAGAACGATAGCATAATAATGCATAACTCTACAAAATTCGCAATAAGAATTCATTAATCTTCAAGAAGTACTTACTACTTCGCTTGTTTTTTGTTTTTTCAAAAAGCCATCAAGTTTTCTAATGTGCACACATCACATCATGTTGACCTCTTTAACTTTGACATACCAAACAACACAGTGAATTCCACAAAGGAAACGACAATTTTTCTTCTCCCAAAAAGCTATTTCTCTTCTTTCGACTGCCGCCTTTTGCTGGCTTGGCTTGCCAGAAGCTAAAACCACATGGAAATTTCCACAGTATTTCAATTTATGTAAACCTAGAAGTCATCATCCTCCACAAAACCTTTTTTTCTCTCTATCTTTGTGGTCGCATGCTTTAGCGAGATAATTCGCACTTTGGCAGGCATATAGGAATAAAAGTGATACGAACTATTTTTTTTTTTTATAAAAAAAAGTTTGCTTAAACTTTCCCATCGCAATGGATTTGCGGTTTGGCAATAATGAATGTAGCCATTATCATTGTTTTGTGGCATGACATCATGTTCATTTCGTATCGTATCGCATTTCACGTTTCACTTCGCTCGCATCATCATGATCACACAAAAGGCACATCATTTTTGCGAAAGCAAAACCAAAACCGCATAAAAAACGTACATCAGTCAAGTCTAATGTTGTAAATTGAAGTAAATGCGTGTGCGTCCGCCCAACATAATGAACTGTCTCTGTCGTATCACCATTGAAAAACGGTGCGTAACGCCATTCCTTATGGCAACTTGCAACTTGCATCATTCGGAAAAATATTTTCCACTTTCTACTCTGGTGGTGGTGGTTGGTTTGGTGGGCTCAAGTATTTAAGATTAACACCTTCTCGCATCTTTAGACGATTTTGACTGACTCGACTAGGAAGTTGACATGAAATAGGGAAGATAATGCCTGGCATTTTGTTATGGGCCCTGTCAAATCAAACAACTCGGGGTCGAGAGTGTATGCCAATGCCAAGAAGGATGATTTTTTTCTTATCGGATATTTGCTACTGCTACTGCTTTATTATGAAGGGAGTAATGCAAAAATGTAGTGGGACAAATGAAGCTGAGTAAAATGTCAAGTATGAATTCATATTAAATGAGGCAAACCAGAAGAAAAGATGGGTGAAATGGTTGCTGATTTATTATATCAAGAATGTCACTGACAAGTGACAGTCATTTTGCGT
This sequence comes from Seira musarum, assembly GCA_027743895.1. Classification (NCBI taxonomy): domain Eukaryota; kingdom Metazoa; phylum Arthropoda; class Collembola; order Entomobryomorpha; family Entomobryidae; genus Seira; species Seira musarum. The sequence goes on from JAHZMX010000032.1 coordinate 32,677, forward strand.
TTTATAGGGCTTTATTTTGGGTTTATATACGTTTTGAATTGTAATGTGACTCATAATATGAAAGGGAAGTCAAAATGTCCAAACAAGCTTTTGCTCATTATAGTTTATGGATAGACAAAATACCCAGTTCCAATTCAAACAATTCCGTTTTTATCTTTGGTTTTTATTGCAACTTAATTCTTTCTCAGAATGCGAATTAAGTTCATTTTATCTGTACACAAATTGCAAGATCCCTAAAATAATTCTAAACACTGATTTTCTCCAGAAATTCTTAGTTTGCCTTCCAAATGAATTCGGAGAAATCATTTCCTTTTTCCCAGTTGTTTGTTACTTATTCCCGGCATGACTACTTTGCAAAATATCGAATGAGTCCCATTTCAAATGACTGCAATTCAACGCAAATGTTTACCAAATAAATTGCATGCATGCGAAAATTTTTATGCACATGTGCGAGCGTGACCTCAATTAGAGCGATGGCAGGTGTCAGTCATTTTATTCTGAAAGCTGTGTTGCCTGTTAACTTGCTTAAATGTCTACTATTCTTCGTACTTGATATTGCAAGTTAGACTGTACCAGAGTATTTCAGTGCAAATTTTATTTTTTTCTACCAATTTAGACGAATTCTGTTATTCCAACTCCAACTTATTGGCGGGCCAATTAACAAGTTGATTTCTAAGAATGGATTCGAACTGGAACTGCTGGATTTAGGGAGTTTGCGATCGATAGACTACAATTTAGCATCCACGAAGCAGAGTCTCAATTCCCATTACTTTTTAAAATAGTGAATAAATAGGCATATTTTATATGTGTGTACATCTTAATGTGGCGTGACGATGATGTGAGATACCAAAAGGATTATGTAATCTTGAATGGATAAAGACATAATTCAAAATATTTATATGACGTTTGTGTCTCTGGTTCTACGCACTCATGATTTAAGCTTTACATGCTTATGCACTTAACTTTGTTCACTTTTAGAGGTTGTGAAAGGCTGTGTTGTAAGCTAAACTAAATCGGTATATTTCAAACTCATAATCGGTTCCAGCTCTTTAAGATTGTCTCAGACTTTGACAAAGATTATCATCACATCACTTCTAAAATAAGATGTCTTTATGTACCCCGTGCGTATAAAGACAAGTCATGCCAGCCAAAGCCAAGACGAAGATGCTCACTCACGCTCGTGAATTTATATTTCTTCACAATTTCAGCTCGTTTCGGGATTACCACTCACTTCCAACTACTGATATGATAGGAGTGCAGTGATGAGGGAAAAGTTTTGAAACAGGAGACTTTTCATTCTAAAAATAATACGTTTATGGCGATGTTTTGATCTTTTTGCGTCCGTTCATTCCATACTAACTACTAAATCACGATTTCCCAAGAGACAGAATGGAAGTCATGGAACACGTTTTTTCATTGCCATTGCATTCGTTCCTCCTCGCACGTGTTATATGCTAATATGCTAGTGGTAATTGAAATTGGAGAGTCCCCCAACCCAAACGATGGAATATCCATGTTGCATTTTTCTTTAACCTTGAGAATTTGACTAGACATCGCAGATTGCAGTCACAATCACGAAATGCTTTTGGTGCAACTACAAAAACAAAATTATAGAGTGCATTCAAAGTTTCGAATGGATCGAGTTCAAGTGTGATAGTCGTACTCCACGTATATAAAACGTAGTAATTATTGTTGCATTTTTAAGTGGATTGGGCGTTGATTGAAATTACTCTGCTACATTGTCATAATCTCTGTTAGACCTGTTTCACCTATAAATCATTCAAACACAAACCAACTTAAACTGCCTTTACATTACCTAATGGGGCAGTTCGCTCATGATGACGGAAAATTTGGTTAGGTCAACTTTACAAAAAAACGATAAGTATTGTGTAAAAATACTTTTTAAAAAGTTCCTATTTTTGTAAGTCATAAGGAATTCCCACTTGGAAAGTAAAATAGATAATACGAGAGTGTAATTGACTTTTTTTTGGCAAAAGGTAATTAGACCTCTGATTATAATCACGATACTGATTCTAATTATGTTCGTGCGTAGGCAGTAGGTTATGGTTATGGTGGTGTTTATCTAAATTTAAACTGTTCGAAAAAACTAGAATACACTGCAAAGTGCAAAAGTAACATTGATGTGCACAACTTAAGTTCACTTTGATTTTTTTTTTTTTTTTTTTTTTTTTGCTTAAGCCGAGATTAAAAGGGTTCATTGATATCTGTTTTTCTGGCAATGATATACAAATTGTAAAAAGGCTGCTATTACAGTTACCACTTGCCACTTTTTTGGCTAATCATGCAAGCGAAAAAAAATTATCAGGTTCAGGTTTTGGTTGGTCATTGTTGCATGTTCGCACTTTAGTTGATTATTTGCTTTGGCTCCGGGCTCATGTCGATCGATCATGGTTGTAGAATTAGAGATGGCGGCAGATTTGCATGATCATAAAACCGAAACTCCGAAGGTTATTGTGTCACTAACGATGAGAGTACGAATACGCCTGCATAAGCATTTTATTTTTATTTTTTGCAATTTTAATTTATTTTATAAAAACTTTATTTTTACGTGTAGAACACATCGAGTTGTGATGCGAGCGCTGAATCGGCAAGCGATAGTGAGTACTCCTCCTCTTCTGATTCAGAACATCCGATTTCCTCGGACGATCCTACCACAGTTTCCGCCTCCACATTTCTCCAGCAAACGCATGCTGCCCTTCTTGAAAGCAGCGTACGAAATCTGAGTACTTGTTCCTCCTCAAATAACATTTCCGGTTCGGTTTATTGTATTGGTGCTGTTGCCGCATCCCTGTCACCAAGTTCTGTGAAATCTGTGAGATCCCCACTTCAGGCATCCAGTTCTGACGCTGGAAATCAAACCATTACACCCTTCTCACAATTGCAAACTGGAGCGGTGACATTGAGATCGAAGAAGCGGCTTTCATACGGAAAGCAAAGACCAAAAAGCTTTACAGACACCCTCGAGGCTACCACTTCCACTTCGAATGGAGCTATTCCTCAGGGCTCACCCTCAAACAGAGGTTCATGGCTAAGAACTTCCCCAAGTTGTTTTGTCTCTGACTCGGCCATTAATCTTTTGGGGAATAAAAGTGGGAGTTGCAGTGAGGAGAATACTTCAAGTTCTGGAGGCGATTGTGCCTGTTCTCCATCAAACTCGAATACAGAGTCTCCTTCCCATTCAAAAAAGAAAAGTGGGTCTAGGTTCAAGCGGAGATCCCAGAAAGGGAAAAAGAACAAAGTTGATAACAGTGTTCCTCCTCCTTCTCCTGTCAAAGTCGAAGATAAAGAATTGCGATCTCCTTCTTTTACCGAATCAGCCGCCGCTCCATTGAACGTTGTTTCAGTTTCTGCCGAAGCCGAGGAGAAAAGTCCATCTCCGTCGGACGGTGCTAGTGCTGCCGACCAAAGTTCCGTAACAACGTCTTCACCGAAACCGAACTTTCTCATTTCAGGGCCTATTTCCCGTCTTCAGCCTTTTGTGCCGACGAATAACAGTGATAACGGTTCCTCAATGAATACTGAGGACTTGACCGGGCTTAATGACCAGGCTGATTGGGACAGTTACCAGGTAAACCAATATATTCGAACAAATTATTTAAAAACGAATCAGCCCAGGTTCAAGCCGTCAGGAGTTTCTCAAAATTGGTTTCCTTGGAATACAGGAAAAGTATTTGAGCGAACCATATAGTGAGGAGCCATATGATCCTGATGGCACTTTGAAGTTGCTCGCTTTTGGTGAAGACTACGGCCAGTACTTGGACCGTGCTGATTCCGAAAGTTCGTCCATGCTCAGTGGGTTTGAGCCTGCAGAATCCAGAAAACGAAGGCCCTTAGCGGTAAGTCATGCTATGTTATCTAGAAGCTCGAGTCTTTCACATGCGCACTTTGTTTTTGTACCGCAATTGTTATTTCAACAATGTTATCTTGTTCCCGTCTAGGCTGCAAACAGAGGTGAAATGGCTGATTCAGATTCCGACCGAGAAGAACTTAATTACCTTTTGAGACAGTCGAATTCACAATTACGTTTTATCGACATGGTTTTCAGAGGACTTCTGACAAAGGGCGACAACAATGGAGAGACTCCAGCGAAATACGTAAGTCTTGGTCATTTCGGGACGGCACGTCTTCCTTTTGTCATGTGAAACATTTTTTCACGTACTAATTTTGAAAATGACTGACAATCATTTCCAGGCTGAAATGGAGGCAACATGTGATGAGAATATCAGTTCATTAACGCTCGTCCTATCAAATGTGGAGGAATCTGAAAATTTACCGTTTGAAATTGATGTGAAGTCCATTCAAGGTGAGGAATCACTAAAAAAAATATATATATTTGACCTCAAAAAGTCGTGTTTGTATTTGTTTACAAAAAATATTTTCTGATTTTATCTGATAAGATGTTCTTGAGAAATGGCACATTCTCCGTGAGAAAATTCGTCAAGCGGCCAACATCCACCACATCAAAGAAGAAATGGGTGATTTAAAAATGGATTTCTCGAATGTGCACTCTCTCTTCTGTAACTGCAAACAGTTTGACATCACTGATATGGATTCCCTAAAGGAGAAAATCCGCAGTATTGAGGTAACTGAAGTCACTTTTAAAAACTTTTTTAATTTAAAAAACATCGCAAATAACCACTTAAATTCATTTGTTGTAGGATGTTCTTCATGAACTTCCATCAAGGAAGCTGCAACTTCAGCAACTGAACGATGCCTCTTTGAAAACAAAAGTATTCCTCGAAGATGAGACCACCGTTGGAATCATAAAACAGCAACTGAACGAGCTATATGTTTTATATGAGGATAACCTCCAACTGTAAGTGGACCTTCCTCAAATGTTTTCATTAAATCTCAACCAGTGCCAGTGTGTGACAATTTGTTAAGTATTTGTCGTCTTTATAATTTAGGGGTACATTCCTCTTGGAGAAAATGCGCTATTTACAAGATGCCTGGGAACAGTTTGAGAAGGAAAAGCAAGAGTTCGAGAAAAGTGTCAGTGTGAGCAATATGAGAACAAAGTTGCGCAAAGAGTTCAGTAGCTCGGCATCCACCGATTCCGGACATGGGACGGACTTTTCCCATGATTCGAGTATTTCAGATTCAGATATGGAATTTCAGGAAAGGCATAAGAAACTTGTTGCTCTTAAGGAGAGGGCAAAGAAAGTTAAAGCTTTCCTTCCACCGGGATCACCCGTATTGGACATTCTCGATCAAGTAAGTTAAAAGAGAATTGAGAAATGCCAAAAGTGGTTTTAAGGTTAATCGAATTTGTCCTAATCCAATTTATCAAAACTTCTTCTAGAGTGTCGAAGAAGCAGAGAAAGGGTTGAGCAGTTTGAAACAAACAGCGAGTACCAGCACGGAAGTGATCGATCTGAAAAGTCTATACCCCAGGAAGAAACCATTCATCTACAATCGACGAAGGTTTGCAAATTAAAAATTAACCGTCATTCATGAGCCAGGCCAAAACTTATCATATCTTAACATTCGTGTTTATTATATTTACTTTGCAGCAGTACACAAAAAAGTTCAAAGACAAAACTGTTATCTCCTCCACCCCGCCGCGTGAACCGTAAGTGGACTGTTGTCCGCCGAATGGTAATGTTCAACATGGCCCTCATGGGAATTTTCCTTGCTGCGGCGTACTTTCTTCACCCGAAATGCTGCGAGTTTACCAACACATTCTGTTTCAGCTTGGTCCCCCACTTGACACACGAATCACTACCCCCAATTTAAAAAGCAGCTCTTTAGCTTTGTTTTTTGAATAGTTATTACAATCTTTAACTGTAGAATGTACATTTCTTATTTCTTTTGCTATTTATATCGTGAAAGTGAACAATCTTGTACCTAAAACATCATATTGCATTTTTCTTAATTGAAATTAGCACAAGTATTCATGAGTACTTTAGTTTTATCTCATTTTAAAAATTATAAAAAGCATTTCACTTGACCGTCAGCCGAGGAAAACCCTGTCTTTCTAAAATGTGGAAAATTCTGCTCAACTAACACTCTCTCTCCGAATTCGACATCCAATCAGATCCCTAAAACAAAATCAACTTTTACAATTACAACTCTTTGTGAAAAAACCGTTGTACAATTCATTCATGTGGATTTTTTGTGTTCTAAATGGTTAGTAAGGTTTTAAGGAATTGTTAGCACGAGCTGTGCGTACTAATGCTAATAATGAAAACTTAAGTTATTTGAGAATGTTCAAGTGAAGTAATTTGTAGTTACCCAAAGTATTTAGTAGTAAAAGTTGTATGAATTTCTCGGGGAATCTTTTAACCATACTGTATTTGTTACTACTACAAGACAAGCATACAAAAACCAACTAACCAAGAAGAACAGTGTAAACTCCTAGGACAGTTTAATGTACCATTTATATTTGTAAAAATAACTTAAGCACTGCCGATTTAATTACTGATACTGATAAAGTAGTAAAGTAGAAGATGGGAGTAAAGGGAAAACGATGGTAGTAAAATTGTGCCTCTCTTTTTGATGAAGGAATATCCTTGAGCTGCAATGTAAATGGTACTAGACTATCCTTTAAGGAATGGTGACAGTTAATTAAAATCGGAGGGGAATTTAAGATAAACACGCAATCCTGGTATAAGCAGTTACTTATTTAAAAAATTGGGGACACTTGCGTTTTCGTACGCTGTTACTACTACATATTACAATTGCATTAAGGAGTACGGCTGTCCACATTAGTCGTTCTCACAACGTTTTTATTGTTAGACAAGCCATTGTAATTCTAAGTACAAAGTAATAGGAATAAAGCAAAGAGTTTATATTAATACTAATTTTTAGAGAATTTTATGCAAAACTTTAGATCATGACCGTAGATAGTGCATGGTTCACTTTTTTGTAATTTAAAATATGTAGAACAAAAAACTAAATAAAAAAAGGAACGAAAATTGAAACAAAAAACAGTAACATACCAAAAATGTATAAAAAAGAATATGAACTTTAAGTTTAATTTACAAGCAATTTACTTGCAAATGCATATATGTAGCTAAGTAAGTAATGTACCAAACAAAAGTAAACTTGAAAATGAATAAAGTTTTAGTTCCTTCATTATTACTCCTTGTAATGTATCGTAAACATTATGGCAGTTAGCAGGAAATCTGGTATCTCTATTTGCTTGAGTACTACCTAATAAGCTGGTAATAAAACTTCAAGTTTAAAAATCCAACAACATTTTGTTCTGCTTTATTATTGCATTAAAATATTATCATCGTTCACATACACTTGGAAAATTAACAAGCTTAGCATATTCTGTTAAACTATATGATAAATTGCTAAAAAATTAAAAACCCTGAAAGGCCACTCCAACTTTCTTAAAGCTTTCTGTAGTAGTCATTGTGAGCTGCACATATCATCCACGGAAGAATCCAACCTTTGGTTCCGGTTAACAAGATTGCATTGCACTAAAGATGATTAGCCTATGATTTGTTCGGTTTCTCTTAACCAGTCGGGGATTTCGGACCTAAATACAAAAAAAAAAATTATTGACTATCGACATTCTGATTAAACTTTATAATAAGATCGTTTTTACTTTACTGATAATCCTTACCTGAACATCCTCTTGAACAAAATTTCCTTTGTTCTACGATTTTGTAAAATAAACAATTACTTTGTTTGAAGATTCTCATTTTTGCACAGTAGTATTAATTTTCTTACCTTCGTCTATAACCAAGATAAGTCACGTAGCCCTTTGCTGCCAGATCTTCTCCTAAAGTAATAAAATAAATAAGTAAACTTTACGTCCTTTTCAAAAAACGCTTTCTTTCTCAGATATTTTGCATGGAAAGGGTTTCACTTACCGTAGTCTTGGAGTAGCTGCATTCGCTTCCTTGGATCTTGGCAATGTTGTCGGTAACAGAAATCGATCTCTTCGCCTAAAGTTTAATTATATAAATAAATAGGCGTATACAATAAGACATTAAAGCAATATTAGCATTCGCATGGTCCCAAAATATGTTCAACTCACCCGTTAGCCAAACTTCAGTCCTGAGCCTGTCCAAACAAAAAAAGAGAGTTATTGGAACTGGGGCAAGATTGGACCATTAAAAAATTGTCTTGACTTACATTTTCTCCTCCGTTAATTTGTCCATGGCTCGCTTGTACTGGATTCTAAAAAGGAACGTGTCGAGGATGAAGGCGACGATAATAGTAAGAAGAACCATTGTCACGAGATAAAATGTCATGAAGTAAATTCGAGTGAATCCGTTAGTGACGTAGGCATGGCCTTCCATAATCACGTACCAATTGTTCACGACCGTAAGCTCGAAGAGGGTCACAAAGCTCGCAAGAATATTCTGCACAATGAAAGTTCATAATGTGAAAAAATAGCAAAACATTACAACAAGCTAATTATGCTCATGCAAGATTACATACTTAACATAACTCACCGAATATGTGTTGAGGAAATAATGAAGAGTTGAACTTGGTCCATTGTCAGCATAATACGGTTGAAGAAATGTTCCGTTACAACAGTTAACCAAAGGAACGTCAGCAAAAAGTTCCATTCCAATGATTGCGAAAAAATAGTATAAAATCAGGATCACCATCGCCGCAGATGACATGGGAGGGATCAAAATGAAGATGGTGCCGAACACGTCTCGGTACCTCTTCTTCAGTTTAAAAAGTCGGAGTAATCGCAGAGGACGAATGAATGTAAGAACCTCGTCCCAAGCTGGAATGAATTGGACCAGTAAAATTGTAAAGAAAAATGTGATAGATGCGACGAGATCGAACGAATGCCAGCCAGAAGAAAATATTCGCACATAGCCCCACGTCACGAGCTTTAATGTCATTTCTATCAGGAACCCTGTGGATAAAAGAAATACGTTAGTAATTAGAAATTGCAAAAGTAAAATTAGTCTGAATTTTAAAATCCTCCCTACATGCTGCGAATACGTAGGAATCCCAGCTTCCGTGTGGACTGCCTCCTTCGATCCATCTCGCGGACATCGCAAGTGTATTTAAAATAATTATACCATCTATAATGAAGACAAACATTCTTCTTTTTAAAAAATCTACTCCAGTTCAGTTCTTCCCAATTTGAACTTTCCAAAAACATGTACTTACTGAACAAATAGTTTGAATACGGCGAATTTAGAAAACGTTGCGCATAAACTCCGAGTTCTCTAAAATATGGCCACTGGTTCTGAAAACCGGTAAGATTTATTACCGGCTTCCATTTCAAATCTGCCATTTCATAAAATCTACAGAATTCGTCTCGTGATAATATTCCATCGCCAGATCTATCAAGAGCCTTAAAGGTAAGGTAGATATCCCTTAAACTTTTGTTTGATTTATATTGCGTCATCATTCCGTAAAAATGTCGAAAGATTATGCCGCTAGTGTTGGATTTGGAAATTAAGAGGTTGAAGGCAAAGTGACAAGCCTTTCTCTTGTGTATGACGAGCTTTCGGAACTTTTCCTTTTCCAAAGTCGTAAATACGTCGTACACGACTGCGAGCAACTGAAATAACGACGATTATTTTATGTGAATTGAATGACAGTGATTATGTATATCAATTTCCACTTTTCTTACGAGATTCATGAACAGGTACAGGACTGTCACGAGATATGCGATAAAGAATAAGGATGCCCATCGACTTCTGTAATATTGTGGCATCATTACATCTGGATAGCTGGAAAAGAAATGAGAATCATCATTAATTAGCATCTTCTATCAATCTAGTCATTGAAGAAAAGAGTGCAAATAAATTGCAATAAAAATTATTCACTTTGCTGTTGTGAGTAGTACAAACAAGTTGACAAAGGACATTTGTAAAGATGTGAAGAACGGATCCGCGTCATCATCTTTGAAGAGGAAATGTCCGAGCAAGGTAAAAATTAGGATGAAAGAGAAGAGTAACAGCAACATATCCAAAATTGGTGGAAGCGATTGCAATACCTTCTTATACAATGATTTTCCAAAAATTTCACTTGAATTTCTAAAAGCTTCTGAAGAAATTGTTGGCAAAATATTGGTTTTTCAAAGAAACCTACCTGTCTTGTGAAACGCCTCACACCTCGACAAAAGCGATTATCCATTAGGAAAATAGGACGTAATGCACGAGTCACCCGGAAGTGGGAGGTTTGACGATAAAGAACTATCATTGCTTCCACCATCATCACCACTAACGTCAATGCCTGAAAGAGATTCAGTTACGAAGTCAATATTTATTAGTAATTTTCTCGAAGCTATTTGAAAAGTCCAATTTCTTGCTCACCTTGATTGACGTCCGATGATGAGTAAAAAGTGTTTTCGCTCCAAGCCATCTCAATTTTAAAATAAGTCCTATCGTAATAACTGCTAAGGCACTTAATTCTAATGACGCGTGCACTCCAATGGGTAACTGAAACAGGGTACAAAAAATATTCGTCAGCAAAAATTCCTGTTTGGAGCCTGCTTGAGACTTAGATTTCATGGAACCTCACTTGGAACGGTTCTACTGCAGGTTCTTCCGCCAACGCAAGGAAGAGTAGCACTAATGACGCAATCAAATCTAAAATGTAGAACCACGATGTATGAGCTAAAATATAAGCTGGGAGGGACTCCCTTCTCTTTGGATGCGTGGAAAATTGGTCGTTATTTGCCCCTTCCTCGAGGTAAATTGCTGCTTCCTGATAGTTCATTGCCCACTGTCCGCATTCAATGGAATTGAAAGGGAATCATTCATTGATCATCGCACCTATTTGGAAATCCACATCAGAACTTGCCTAGCCCTTAACATTTCAAGAAAGCTTACTTGAGTGTCTGCCATCCTCATCCCGATTTGATAAAAGGAAGGCTCCAAAGGAGCAGTGGTCATGCTAGGTCTATGATGTCGCTGTCGATCCATGTCTTCTTCTGTCACATCCGGGGGTCTATCCGCGTCTGAATCTACCTCCAGTGATCCCATGTTCAAAGGCGAGGATGATTGCCTTCGAAAAAATCCGAATCCTACAAAAGTTACAAAGCTCGTCATCATAAAATATTTTGTCATATCAAAACGATCAACGGTTGAAAATACTGACCAAGTATTTGAGCAAACTTGGAGTCGCCGTATTGCTGTGGAGGAGGAGGTCCTCCGTACGAGGTACTGGTACTATGCCCGGGTAAGACAGATGTCGAACTAGAGCTTATAGCAAAGTTCACTGGAGCATCGCCCGCATCACTTCGACCTAATCCTAACTGATCCTCTAGGGACTCCTCTTCAAATCCTGCTATTGCCCCAACAGAACGCTGAGATGGGCCTGGATCATCAGCTACGCAGATAATGACAAAAGCTTTAGATTAGTTCATAATTCAGATAGAGGAACATATAAATTCATTCTTATTCTACTACGAAATCTGTACATTTTAATCTGGAAATGCAGATGTTTTTAAGCGTCTGTTCTGTTTTACTTGCAAATCACTTATGCATTTCAATTTTCAAAGCAGACCAGAGAACAGATCTGATCTGATCAAATATCCAAAAGTGAAAAGAATTATTTAGGATTGGACAAAGTTATAGTTATAGGTGTTTCATATTTCATGTAGAATTGAAACGTTTCAAAATTTTCCATGACTTGGTCAGTGAAATAAGCCAATTACGTCATACTACAAAACGATCTAGGCCTAAACAATCAGTATCGTCTTTAACAAAACCAGATAGATAGCATTTGTCGTTTTTGTTTCCTTCGGCCTTCAAGTGTCAGAAGTCAGGGGAGTTGATTTCTTCACGTAAAGCTCAATGAATCATTCAATCAAACAATGCGGTTTAAGTATTTTACACACTTACCATTGTTAATGTTCAATTGCTGGTTTTCACTTTCTGAATCACTCAACATCTTTAAATGCGTCTTCTTATTGCGATATGAACGTCACGAGTCACGATTAATCTGGTTAATTGGTAGCTCCTTTAAGGCAGAAACATACTTAAAACTTATCTAAATCCGTATTTATTAGTTTACTCTGCGGCGACAAGGATGTTTCATTTTCATTAAATGTTGTAGGTCAAAGCCTCTATTCATGCATCGCAAACAAATCAATAGATCTCCACACACATTCTTTTCCTTGCATGAAATTAAAGTGAATCTGCATTCCTCTGATATGAAAACTAGTTTATTTTGGTTTGTGCAATGCAACACAACCATTAAAATCTTCCAGGAATATTTTCAATAATAATCCGTAATATTTAAAAGATTGAAGCCTAGTTGATATTTAATTTTATTGCGTGCTTACGATTTCTTAAATGCATGTGTACATCATGTAATCTCATTATGAGATTTTTGTTCCCTCAGATGATTTTCATGTGTGGCTCAATAAGTAAAGGATGAATGCACATGAGTGAGAAATGAAATGTGTTGAGTTTAGATGTACTACACTTGTTTCACACATATTTTGCCTGAATGAAATGAAAGGGTAGTAAGTATTAAATATCATGAAGCCATGTAAAGTTATTCCTGAGCACATTTATATGGTTTGACTCATACCCAACACGATTTGTTATATTTTTCCAAGTTAAACTGCGCTTGGATTTGGTCTGGACGATATAAAATAATCAAAAATCTTAAGAAGGCCTCCGTCACTACTACTAAAATGCAATTAAAACTTTGGTTATTAAGTACTCATTTAATGGGTCCAAGTGCATTTTAAAAATGTTTAATTCTTAAAACGATTTCAGTTTTGGAACATTTTTTAAACGTTTGCGATGATTTTCTCAAAGTAATATGAATAGTACAGACTGATATGAAGTAATAAAAATATTGAATTAGTACATATTTCAAAAAAATTTATACAATATCTCTTTAAGAATTTTATGCGCTTATGACCAAAATAATAAAAGTAATCATTGTCTTCATGTTTAACAAATCCGTTTCATTTGTTGCAAATATTCGCTGCAACTCATTTCCCCCTATGTCATGATATGACGCGACATCAACAATCATTATGATTACTTTATCAACTTAACTTTATTAAATGGAATAGTTTTCTAAACGCCTAACTCGGTTCTTGAAGGAACGACATCTCAAATCTCATTTATATAGGAATCTGAAATGGGAAAGTGGGGCAATATGGGCCAACTATTTAAATGCACGTCTTTACAGATCAGAATTGTCAAAGACAGGAGCACCATAAAGAGTTTCACGTTCACCCTTTCATTTTCATCATCAGGGGAACTCCTGTTTGGTTGTGATCATTTTTAAGGATTCACAGGTGAACAATGCCTTAAAAGGTAATCTTCATGCTCATTTATGAAAAAGCATTTATTGCTGAATAACTTCTGTACTTGCATGAGCTACACAAAAAATCAACAGAAGTCCAGTTGAACATGTTCGGTGAAATTCATTGTTTATCAACTACACATTAACCTAATTATATTATACACATGCAGCCGGTTTGTGAGAAAGACTCGTCTTATCAATGGGAATGACACATACAGAGGCTAATGAGGTATAGTGAGTGACAATCAAGTGATAGTAAATAAACTAATCTCCGACTTTGTTCGAAAGCGTTTGTTTTTAAAATGTAAAGTGTCGGAGACTCCCGACAAGGATCACGTGACGTGTTAGAATCCCAGTGTTCTCGAACCGTCGCAACATTTAACGTGAAAACACGCGATATTGCATCAGGGAGTAAAAACTAGTGTTCTAGAATTATCTCGTTTGTTGATTTCCAACTTGTGTGAAGTTTATTTATTACTGTCTCACCAAGTTTTAGTGTCTCATTCTAAGTTTCTTTTGAGTTGAATAAGTACGATGAAAGTTTGTCCAGTATCATAATAATTATTTTTAATCGTTGACCATGAAGGTAAGTTAATACTGTCTTAAAACCGTAACTGTTTTAGATAAATATTTGCTAACAACATTTTTTTTTGAAAATTCGATTTTACAGGACACCGTTATAATGGCAGAGGATCCCATACAGCTTAAGGAGGAGGCGAATGAGTGCTTCAAATCGGGGGACTTTGATAAAGCGATTGATTTGAGTAACAAAGCTTTAGAAATCTGCAAAGATGACAATTTGAAGTGCATTTTACACAAAAACGCCGCAGCCAGTCATCTCAAGCTCAAGGAATACGATGACACCATCAAACATTGTGACAAGGGTAATTCTTGGATTTCAATGAAATATATTGTTTTAATGAAGAAGGCATTTTTTAAATTCTAATTCCTTTTCTTTTACTGATCTCAGCTTTGGAAATAAAACCACAGGACCCGAAGGCCTTGTATCGTCGAGCATGTGCTCTTGAAGCGTTAGAACGCTTTGAGGAAGCCTACGTTGATGCCCAGAAAGCACTTGTTGCATCACCAGTTGACGCAAACACATTTAAGCCCATCCTGTCCCGACTTCATCCAATCGTTGAGCAACGCCGGAACAAATATGCACAGACACGGGAGAAAGCAAACAAAATGTTGAAAATCGCTTTTGGGGACGATCCACAAAGGAATTCAGATGATGATTTGGAAACAGGCCTTAATAATATCGTCGTCCTGTGTCGTGAACGAGCGGGGATCGAGTCACTGCTCGAGCTTGGCATTCTCCCTCGAATCAAGAGCCTTGTCGAGATCAAGAAACCAACGCGCAAGCAGTTGGAAAGAAAGTTGATGGCTGTCCGAGCTCTTTCTTCAATGGCAAACTTTGACTCGAAAACTTCACAGCGATTGCTAAAAGACTTGGGGATACCATTTTTCCTTAACTTACAAGATATTGCTTATGGCTTTGGAGGAGATAAGGCACTTCTTGAGGAGACACTTGCAGCCGTCCAGTACACGTGGCAGTGTATTCTTGACTCCCTGTCTGGTGCGAAGAAAGGAGACAAGCCCGACAAAGATATGCTTGCTCAAAACAAGCCCATCATTGATACATTTTTGACATCTCTGGCTATGTCACTGAATTCAAGGACCATCCAAGGCGAAGCGAGGGATTCTATAATTCAACTTTTTACAAAAAACATAGGTTAGTTGTTAGTTTACATTTCATCTACGCAATAAACTTGAAAAGTAATTTTAATTTTTTAAAGCATTTTTATTCTTACTCTTTCTGTTTTGTTTCAGATTACACAAATTTGAATTGGTCGGAGAAATTTATCGAGGTGAAGGGTATTCAGCGGCTCGTGGACGTCGCAGCGGAAGTCCCGGAGCTGAAGATAGAGTCTTCCATGATAATCACACAAAACACTCGGAATCTGGTGTCGGTGCTCCTGCAGAAAATATATGACAATATGTATTACGACGCTGCGAGGCAGAAGTACAGGGATGCAGTTGAGGAGTTTGCAAAGTAAGTACAATTTTAAAAACAACCGTGAGATAAGAATTGAGAAAAACTGAGACATTCACAAGTTGAACTTGAATTTAATTCAAAACAATCTTTATTCCAAAAGTGACTTGTTGACGTACGTGAGATGAGGAGTGGATAATAATTAATATGTAATATTTTGAAATTATTTCATCACATGATTTCCTATATTTTAGGACACTGCGGCTGTTAAAACAATGCTAGAAATTTCCCGCCATGCGTCCAACATGGGAGAAATTGTGTACCCCATTGTCATGACGCTGGTGAATCTTATCAACGCTTATGATAAAAAGGAAGTGGACCCAGAAATGATTGAGTTGGCCAAGTTTGCAAAAATGCATATTCCTGAGGAACATGAATTTGACGATCCAGACTTTGTCATTCAGCGTGTTGAGGTGAGTTAAAGCAATGAAATATTGAATTGCCAATCTTTTAGAAATAACTAAAGCCCGTTTCTATTACAGACTTTGGCGAAACTGGGTGCCCCAAGCTGTCTAGTCAATTTGGCGAAAGCTACAGAGTCTCCCAATGTCATGGAACTGATAAGTCGAATATTGAACGCGATATGTGAACGCGAGGACTTGAGAGGTATGGTCGTAGCTCAAGGAGGCGCCAGAGAGCTAATTCGTATGGCGCAAAAGGCAAACGAAAAAGGAAGGATTAATGCAGCCCAGGCTCTGGCACGTATTGGTGTAAATACTCCACCCTCCGTTGCCTTCCCTGGACAAAGAATGTTTGAGGTGATTAAGCCACTTCTAAATCTTTTGGACCAGGAAAGAAGTGCATTAGAGAATTTTGAAGCTTTACTGACACTTTGCAACATTGTTGGAGAGTCGGACGCATGTCGTAAACGAGTATTTGAGGAGAAGGGCTATATGAAAATTGAACATTATGCGTATGAGAAGCACACCAAACTTCGTATGGCTGCGGTTCAATGCCTTTCCAACCTCGCAATTTCCGAACAATTCGTTAAGGTATTTTGCTATTCTTTCTCTAAACGGACAAGGATATTTTGCATTCCTTCAAATTCAGTCTTAACAAATAATTTACTTTTCTATTGTGCAGTATTATGAAGGGGACAATGACAGAATAAAATTTATGATGATGTTATGCTACCCGGACGAAGATCTGTCCGTCGAGGACAAGGATGACATCGAAACAATGAAAGCGGCTTCTGCAATTTTGGCTATTCTAACTACCCAAAGTCGACTAGCTTGTGGGAGAATTTTAACCTGTATTAAGAGTCCCCTCGACATTCTAATATGGCTTGTGGCAAACCCCATTCTTGATCTCCAAGTTAGAGGAGTGACAATTGTTAGAAATATCGTGAAATGTGACCCCGAAATGGCTGAACGCATAGTGGGCTCGCAGCTTTTCGAGCTTGTAATGGCCCTCAGCCAGAAAGAGCTTCCAGAGGAAGGCAAACTTTCGAAAGAAGAAATGAAGAAGCATAAGGACATTAAAGAGAGATGCATCGAGGCTATGAAGGCTGCTGAAGAATGGGGACACATCAAAAAGAGCTAAACTTTTTAAGCCAAACTACGACGTATTAATTTTAATAATATCTTTTTAACATTTACAACGATAATCGAATTTGATTTTGTAATTTGGTTTATACGTTCATGCCTACTTAAATATTTGAACGACGATGACAATTTAAAAATTTGTAAACCATAAAAATGGAAATACACGTTTAGTAATTCTTGAAGTCACATTTGACATTAAATTTATCAGCCAAAACGCTTGAAGATATTTAAAAATTTTATTTAATTGTCATCTGCACACAAAGATTCTTTACTTCCTTCATAACCTAACGACCTCTTGCTGCATGCGTAAGAATATTAGTTCCCCATGCTAGCCACCAACATAATCCTGGGCCTTTTAGATGATTTTTTGGTCATTTTTTTTAGTAAAGCGCAAACAAAAAAATGTGGAAAGAATACAATAAAATCTTTGTAGTTTGTTTCCAACCAGAATTTCACAAGCATTTGCATAACTCAACTAGACTCAACTTGTAGCATCCTCTATCTACGCTTTCAGTTCATTCAGCCGTTGCCGATTTATGGAGGAAAACATGCCATCATCGCAATGAAAGATACAAGAAATGAGATTTATTGATTCATGAGATGAGATGTTGAAGTGAAGATGTTTTTCCTACAGCTCTAGTCCATCCAGCTGCTTACTTACCTTATGCTGCTTGTAGCTGCATAAGCAAGAAAGCTTCTACCTTTTTTACAATTTCTAATTTTTACCCTTGTGTTTAAATTTAAATTGAAATAGTTTTATTGAAATAGAGCTAGAAATGATTTTGGGAATGCACGATGAGTTCCAGCTTTGCCCTAGAATAGAACTTAAGGAAGGATCCCTTCAACAGTTGTAAGTTTCATGGAAAAAATAGGTATAAAACTTTCTAAAGAAAAATCGCTGAAAAAAAAAAACATCTTGAACAGGGCTCTGAGCGTCATTGTGGATTCTTATCCCAACAAATCCGAAGAATGGATTAAGTCCATGCCATGCGTTCCCTTGAGGCTCCGACAGGAAATTTGCAAGCGTCTCATGTACAAATGCCACCTGGACAGCGATCTTTTTGCACTATGTCTCGAACCTACCAATAAAGAATGGGACATGCGCAGCATAGAAGACGGCTTCACTGACCGAACTTGTGAAGCGTTAGAGAAAGCACGCGAGACCAAAGTACTCCGCTTGTCATATCCCTCATGCTCCACGGAAGCTTTGATAAAGATGTTAGGAAATATGCCAGACCTCCGTCTCATGGAAATAATGAACACAAAGGAAATGAATGATGCGGTCATGGAAGTCGTTGCTGAGAAGTGCAAAAAATTGGAGGAGATTAATGTCAAAGCGACAAGTGTGACAGATGAGGCTCTACGAGCCATTTCTGAGAATGGCTTGAAGTTGACCGAATTGGATATCAGTCAGACAAGTGTAAGCAATTGATATCATATAGAATCAATAATTAATGAGCGCAAAATGATGTATGTAGTTAATTAAGTATTATCCGTTCCAATTATAGGTAACCATTGAGGGCATCAAGTGGTTATATAATGGTCCAATCAAAGAAACCCTGAAGCTTTTAAGATTCAACAAGTGTCCAATGCTTGGAAGGGCCAGTATCGTAAGAGATACAATCATTGGTTTTCCAAACTTGAAAGATTACAGCTTTGACTTTAACGGAGAAGGTAAAATTATGAATTACATGATCTTGCTAAATGAAAAACTATTGTATGCACACTTGAGTGTTGAAGCCAAAGTAAAACAATAACCAAGACTTTCAAAATTCCCTTTTAATTCAGATGATGAGGCCGAGATAGCCCGTGTATTGGAGCAGTTTCCCCAACCAAGCCCTCGTCAAAACATGTTCTTCAACATACCTTTTTAAATGGGTTTTGATTTTTGATGTCTTACTTGTAGAAGGTATCAGTGACATTCAGTGATATAATTTGCCAAAAAAATATTTCTTTTCTAATTATCATCAACTACATATCTTTCGTACTATTTTTTCTGTCGGTTTAATCGTAAGTAAACAAAGAAATATTTAAATACAACATGGTTAACTGATCTAGTCATGTATGAATGTGATATGAGAATCATGAGAATGAATGAACACAATCATGTATGTAAAGTAGCTGTTGAAACGGTAAACTTTTGTAAAACTTCTCCACTTTATTATATTGGCGAAACGACATTGACAGTCGGATATAATAGTAAAAATTTCAACTACGCTATAGAACTTGCGTTTGAAGCAATCCTAGGCCACAAGTCTGCACATTCTTTAGCGACCGGTCCCGTGATAGCTGAGCCCTTCATTTCGCCCTAAAAGTACAAACCAAATAGCAATTGTAGTATTATAAACGAATTGAATAAATGTACCTAATTGTGTATTGCATTTTGTTTGCTATTATTATTTTTACAAATTATAAGCTATAAATTTAAACTTTATTTATATTTGGTTATTTTGTAGAATGAATAAAATAAAGCACTTTTTTCCCATTTACCTTGTTATTTACTATTACACCCGCGTTATCTTCGAAATATATGAAGACACCGTCCTTCCTCCGAAAAGCTTTCCGCTGCCGGATAACCACAGCAGGCATGACCTTCTTTCTAAGTTCAGGCTTTCCCTTCTTCACAGCAGCAACAATCATATCACCTACTGCAGCAGCTGGAAGCCTATTCAAACGACCTCTGATCCCTTGGACAGCGATCACGTACAAGTTTTTACCCCCTAATCAAAACAATAAAATCATGAAATACAGCTAACATTTAATTACAAAATATCTTCTTCACTCCAATGACATCCAAATACTCACCAGTGTTATCAGCGCAGTTCATAACGGCACCGACTGGAAGGGCCAGCGAAATGCGAAATTTCGCTCCAGCAGTTCCTCCACGACCTAAGGTATTCAAGGATCACTTTTATTATTAAATAGCTCAGCACAATAAACAGAGCATATTAATTTCTTGACCTCATAATTTAAATTGTTACTTACCTCTTTTAGACATTTTAACACTTTTGACTGATTAACTTTTGAAAGTTTAATTTAGCGAACTCAAAAGGTTGAAGTAAGCAGTCTAAAAAGTCGGCTTGTATTGTGAACTAGAGTTGTGCTTGTGCATGCAACGTTCAAATAGCCCACTGACTTCTGGGGGCTCCTGAGAATCTTTGTTCATTTTTCCCCTAAAGACAGCTCACAAGCGTACAAATGCAAACAAGTAGCAAAGCTCTAACACCACTGCTGCTCATCTATGTACAGACTCACTTCTACTCAAATGCTAACTCTCAAAGGGATATTAAATGTGATGTGATGTGTAGTAATTGTAATGTAGAATGTCGATACATGCCCGAGCTGGCTATTACGATATGAACTTGATCTCTGTTTTCTTCCATTTCTAATTGCGGAGCAACTATAATATTCATATTTACACTCGGATTCCACCGAGAACCGAGCTGAGCTGTCTCTTTTGCTCTTGCTCGAATACAACATCTGGGCCAAACCAAAAAGCTCTTCAGTAGAGCCTCGTCTTTCTTGTCTCACTCTTTAAAAAAATATTTAAAGACAGGCATGGTAGAGTAGTTTTGTACGTAAAGATTAAATCGGTTTTAAATGGACGGATAAAATTGAAATTGACTGTGAAATTCACATTCCAGTAGCGATTACTTTTGTAGTGAAAATCAAATAATGTCGTCAACTTTTGAGGAAGAGGGACGAGACGGAGAGGATGAAGACGGTTACATTCATTCAGAGAAGATTATTGGTAAATTATCAATTGATTCTCAAATCACACAATTATATTCATTGATTGATTCTCGAAATTTTGAACTGGAACTTTTCTTTGTTATAGCTTCGTTGACATCCAAATATGCTGCAGAGGAAGGTTCCGAACTGTTGGGAAAGACTTTGGAGCATCTCAGGGATAATATCAAGCCTGGAATATGTCTCATTTGTATTGAAGATATCGAGAGTGATGAAGCTGTAATTATGGATAACTGTTTTATTCATAGAGGACTCGATTCTAGATTTTTAAATGCAAGATTTGACAAAAAAGGTTTATGTTTCACAGGTTTGGTCCTGCAAGAGCTGTTATTGTTTGCACCACTTGGTTTGCATCCAAAGATGGGCGAAGGATAGTATGCAATTGATCAAGGAGAAGGCAGCTCAGCAAGGGTTCAACCTACCGATAATTTGGTGCTGGTAAGTTTCTATTACGTTTTTAGCTAGCAGCTTAAAATTAATAACGCATAAAATGTATAAACATGAATTTTTATTTTTTCCACAGTCCAAAATGTCGCAAAGATTACTCGGAAGATGAATATCCTCATGTGTATAAATGCTTCTGTGGGAAAACCGTGAATCCTAAAGCAGACCCTTGGGTAGCACCACATTCTTGTGGTGATGTTTGTGGGAAACCACTTCAGCCACCGTGTGGACACCCATGTGTACTTTTATGCCATTCGGGTGAGCTTCACAACTTTTTGTTGAAACTGAGCAAATAAGCATGCCTAATCTTCAGTCTTTTTTCTTCAGGGACTTGTCCTCCTTGTCCTAAGTACGTCACCGTGTCTTGCTTCTGTGGCAAGAGTGCACCACAAACTCGTCGATGTTTTGCGAAAAATTGGTCATGTGAAAGTGTTTGTGGACAACCTCTTCCTTGTGGAGTGCACTATTGTAAAAGCCGTTGCCATGACGGTGACTGCCCACCTTGTGAAGTTGCAGTTACACTTTATTGTCGCTGTAGCACTCCAGCACCAATCGTGTTTCCTTGTTACAAAGTCACTTTGGTCAACGATGAGGGGAAACCAGAGTGTATTGTATCATGTGGACAGAAATGCGGCAAGCGATTGAACTGTGGCATTCATAAATGCGACAGAGTTTGTCATGAGGATAACTGTGGAATATGTCAAATTACATGCCCCTGTGGGAAGGACGCTGTGGCTTGTTCAGGAGAAAAGCGTGGTCCGGGAAAGCCGTGTAACAATGAGTGCCAACGACCATTAAATTGTGGAATGCATTATTGGTAAGCTCAGCGAAAATGATTTGTCCATGTGAATTTCAGTTCTGGTGTTATTTTTATGTGTTTGAGTTCTTCATAATTTTGTACTTATAACGTCACAGCACACAGAAATGTCATCAAGGTTCTTGTGGCTTATGTCTACAAACTGTAAAGAAGAAATGCCGTTGTGGACAGTTGGAGAAGGAAGTTTCCTGTTCCAAAGATCTGATTTGCGAATTTAAATGCAAAAAGCTAAAAGACTGCAAACTTCATGTTTGCAATCGTAAATGCTGCATAGAATGTCCTCCGTGCACTGCAACGTGCGGAAGTAAGATTCAGAGCTTAATATTGTCTCTTTGATTTTAATGAGAAATCATAATTTATTTTATTAATTCTAAATCATGTGGATTAATTCTGTCAGAAACGCTGTCTTGCAAAAATCACAAATGTGAATCGGCCTGCAACCATGTTGGGAAATGCTACCCCTGTCCACTCACCGTTCAGGTAAAATGCAGATGCGGAAGTACAGTTCGCCAGGTACCATGCGGATTTGAGAGGAAGTGCAAACCTCCTGACTGTCCCAAACTTTGCCAAAGACCTACAAAATGCGACCATCCGAGAATACAAAACCATCGTTGTCATTTTGGAGATTGTCCCAAATGCACTCTACTTTGTGGAAAGCGGATGAAGTGTAATCACTATTGCAAAAAAGGTTAATAAGCCACATCATCTAACTTCCATTGTATTAAGGATCAAGACTTATCAAAGGATATTTTGTACCGTTATTTATACAGCTTGTCACTCGCAAAAACAAAAGGGTCAACCGGGTGGTCCTCCACAGAAACAAAATTCTCAATGCGGTCCATGCAAAGAAAACGTCCTGAGCGAGTGTCCACTCCATCGTGATGTAGAAGTCAAATGCTCAAAGCGCTACGACCGTTGTGAAGAAATGTGCATGCGCCTGCTGGGATGCGGAATGCACCAATGTCATAAAATCTGTCACGAAAGTGTTGACCCCTACGGTTGCGGTCTTTGTCAAGAGGCTTGTTCAAAGCCAAGGCCTGAAGGATGTCATCATCAATGTGATCTCGGATGCCATGAGGGTCCTTGTAATTTATGCAATCTCGTCGCTAAAATAACTTGCCACTGTGGACAGGAAGAAATTATGGTACCATGCTTCAAGCAAACAAAGCTCTCAGAGTCAGAACGATCTTGCAAGAACCAATGCATCAAGAAGCTCTCCTGCAATCATCGCTGTCTCTCTCTTTGTCACAGTGGACCTTGTCTCGAGACGGAGAGGTGCCGACGAAAAGTAAAACTTACTTGCAAGTGTAAGCACATTAAAAAAGAGGTTGAGTGCTTCCTAGTGGCGGAACTGGTAGAGGGTAAGTTTATTGAGTGCATTCCTACAACCTGCAACATTCCAAAATCTCCCAAAGAGTCGGGTGCATCTTCAACTTCAAGCAAGAAAAGAAATCGGAAGAAGAAGTCGTCTGAAGGTGAAAGTAGCATTCCAGAACAAGTGGGACCTCAACACGATGAAAAAAATGAAGTTCAAAATACAAACGCACAACGTTTACAGATCATTGCGGTTTTAATTGCTTTTGCCGCTGCTATTTTTGCTTTTTATATCTACAATGATAAAAGTATGTGATACAGAAATTAATTTTTTGCTTGAAGAAACTGTTCAATATTTATTCTTTGTTACCATTTACAGTGATCAATCATTATCTTGTATACGTATGCATTGATTATTGATTGTTCAGAAAATATTTAATAAATAAATGGCTCCCATGTACGATTCATAATGAGTGATTTTCCCGCTACTAAGATGGCTACTTTCTAATGAAAATCCCCAGTACCGATTTAATGAAACATCGTTCGTAGTAATATTACGAGCACTCTTAATTTTCTGGCATTGTGCCATTTTCTGGCCAAGCCACATTAGCTGAGTCAGTTAGCGTATCGCTCTCTGTCCAGTGTACCGGAAGATATGCAAAAATTTTTAAAAAATATCCAAAGAATGAAATTCCTGTTTTGGGAGAAATGGAAAAAATGCAAGTCGTCGAGGGATGGTTTTGCCAAAAAAGAACAGAAGTGGCTGAATGAAGCATGGAAAATTCCTGAGGTTCTTTTGAAGCAAGAATAAAGTTCAGTAGAAGTAACTCCCGAAGAAAATTGGCAACAAGTTTCTGAGCGCACTAGAAGGCGACACGTGCAAGCCCTTGCAAGTCAACTTAAAGCCGAGCCTCTTCCAAAGGTTTTAAAATCAGTTAAATCTTTTTTGGAAAAATGAGGTCGTAAAAATATTGGAGCAATATTAAAGAAAACCAAGTACAGCCCAACTAAGGCTAAAGCAGCCTTAGAAGGTATTAGTGGAGAACGACGAATTGTAAGTCCGTGTTCTCTCGAAAGAGCCGTCGAATTGATAATTGACCAAAACCTTAGTTGTTCGCAGTAAGAAGCTATTCGTACTTTAGTTGGTGAATTAGGTTGCGGATCTAATTTACTGCCTTGTTATAAGAATGTATTAAAAATGAAGAAAAAGTGCCGTCCTTCTGTGTCGCCAATGTCTAGCGACACAGAAGTCTCAGTTCCGCTCCCATCTTTAGTTCAGCACACAATTGAAAGAACATTACAGGCGCAAGATCAAGCCATAAACGAGTATGTAGAGACGCTAGAGGAACAAGAAATGAATTAAACGGCATTCTTTTCCTAGGGATTTGATGGAAGCACTAGTCAAGCACAATACCAACAGTGCGGCAAGGACACACAGCAAATAGATGACCATAGCCTGTTTGCTACTACCATAATACCACTCATCCGTTCAAGATGACCTATGGAAAAATCCCACACCACAATCTGTACCATACTGTAGACCATTAAGGCTGAAGTTTGCAAAAGAGACAAAAGACCTGATCTTAGAAGAAAAGAGAAAGGTCGAGAGTGAAATTAAGCACTTGAAGAATTTGCTTATCAGACTTTTAAAGACTATTTGATAAAAATAAAGTTATTTCTGACAATTATTGACGAAAAAGTGTTGTCACATATCACAGGAACCCCATCCCATCAGTCATGTCCGTTGTGCAAAGCAAAGCCAACAGAATTTGCAAACGTCGATGTTATGCTACAAAGACCGGAAGAGGAAGCGCACCTCAAACATGGACTCAGTCCTTTACATGCGTGGATACGTATACCTACGCTCCTGTTGAATTTAGGATACAAAAAAAATAGTGGCGTTTTTAAATGGCAGATCCGACAGGCAGGTAAGACAAAGTTTGAAAAAGGACGCGAATTAGTAAGCAGAAATATTAAAGCAAATTGGAGTGCGAGTCGACTGCGTCAAAGCTGGAGGTAGCGGTACTACTAATGATGGTAACACAGCCCGATGATGTCTGTCCGACAATCACAGAACAAAATTTGCTGAAATACTTGCTGTTGACAAAGATTTTGTTGATTCGTTACACGTAATTTTGTGCCTTATCTCAAGTTCACTTCCAGTTGATGCCGACAAATTTGGATCGTACTGTGAATACGTCGCTAAAAATATGTGGAATTGTACCCGTGGTATAATATGTCATCTTCTGTTCACAAAATTTTAATTCATGGAAAAGCTGTGATGACGTCTCGCATTTTTCCTCTTGGAATGTTAAGCGAACAAGCAGGAGAATCCCGACATCGGCTATATAAGTTATACAGGGAACATCATGCGAAAAAAACGTCCTTGGAAGACAATTTGTTAGACGTGTTTAACAAGTCTTTGGAATCTTCAGATCCAGTAATTAGCAGAATTTTGCTAGATAATCGGATAAAAAAACAAAAACGGCTGGATCTACTATACGCTGCTAAGCTTCTCTTACAGAACTTTGAATCCTACGTGCAACATAGATTGGATTTTGAAGGAAAAGATGAAAATGATGCAGTCGATTCCATAGAAGACCCGTTTCCGGAAATTGTGTTCCCGAGGAAGAAAATAATGACAAAAATACATGCATTAAAAAGAAACATGCATTAAGTTTTAATGTAAGTTTTTAATGTTAGTTATTAATATTTAACAATAAAATCAAATTTATGTATCCTAATTATTCTGAATATAAAATGTTACATGAAACGAATATGGTTTTACTTTGACCAAAACCTCTTGATTCGGGTGCAGCCAAAGATTCAGAGTAAATAGATTGCGCTAGAAAAAAAAGCATTTGCTTTTTTTAGCAAGTCTAGTCATAGGCTTTAGCGTGAAAGAAATTATACCTTGTTCTTGTTGCATTTGACATTTTAGAAAGGACTAGAAATAAGTCCAGCTAACGCTTGGTTATTATGCAAATAAAAAATCTTCAACACGAAGTTTAGTGATAAGATAGAAAAAATACTTCAAAAATTAACTCCAGGTCCCTTTTCATGCAATGCATTTTGAGGTTTTAATATTCACATCCCGATAAGGTTTTTAGTAAAAAAATTCAGTGATTTATTTGTCTTACACTAATATATTATTTTAGGAAATGTAGCAATATTCTAGCATTTATTATTTTTCAAAAATCATAGGTAAATAACGATTTCCCAAAAGTATCATAGAAGAATCCGCTAATAACTATATCCTGCCAGAATATTTTAAAAAAAATCCGTTAACAACTATTAGCGTAGAATATTTAATTTAATCCAATAATTAAAATAATGCGTTAATTACTATTCTCCCAAAATAATTAAATGAGTCAATGAATTATTATTCTCCCAGAATATTTAAAAGAGTCCGTTTATACGTACTCCCCAGAATAATCTGTTAATTCTTATATTCCCCAAGAATATTTTAAAGAATCCGTTAATTGCTATTCTCTTTGAATATTTAGAATAAAGCATTAATTACATTTCTTCCAGAATATTAGTAGAACCCGCGAATTACTATTTTTTCGGAACATTTAAAGGAACACAGTAATTATCCTCCCAGCATTTTTTAAATGTGTTAATTACTATTCACCCAGAATGCCAGAATATTTAATATAACCCGTTAAATACAATTCTTCCTGAATATTTAAAGGAATCGGTTAATTACTATTCTCCCAGAAAATTTTAAAGAATCCGTTGATTTGTATCTTCCCAGAATATCTAAAAGCATCCGTTAATTACTATTGTCTATTAATTACTACAATCACTATTGTCCCGAAAAACATTAAAAAATATCCGTTAAATTACTATTCTCTCAAAACATCAAAAAATATCCGTTAAATTACTATTATCCCAAAACATTAAAAAATATCCGTTAAATTACTATTCTCCAAGAAGATCACATTCATTGCAATAAATGATAACATGAACATCGGCGGCTGATTGTGATTGACTAACTGCAGTATGTTTACTGCATCCTTCCTTGCTCCTCTAACAATTGTAATCATCAGCTGGCTGGTTTGAAAGTAATGGAAACTACAGAATCATGTAGACAGTATAATACCCTCAAAGCTCAAAGCCAGTTGCCATGGCACTACACTACACTTTATTGTCTGCATTTCGCGTTTGCAACCTTGCATTATATAAGTGATACTAAAAATTCCCAGAAGCGCGCAGAATAAACTGTTTGAGATAGAATCTAATTTATTTATTTCAATATTCATTTCTAGTCAATAAAGTTTGCGTCATATTGTAGCTCTCTTTACACAAATTGACCGGACTATTAGTCGGTAAAAAGCTAGTAAACTCAGCAATATACTTCCGTTCTTCACTTTAAATTCTGAGTACAGAAACTACGGTGTATACTATTGGTATTTCAAATTAGAGTGTTGCAACGAGACTCGGTTTTACGGGATCTCGGCTCTCGCTCGTATTTCGCTCGCAAAACGAGACGAGAACAATCAGGAAAATATACAGACGAGCGGGACTCTAGCGATCAGAATCGCTTTGCCCCCGAGATACGAGCGAGCACAATATAAAAAAATGATCGGTTTTGTCTCGCATTACCCTTATTTTCTTTCATGACTACCTCGAGACAAGACGCTTTTTAAAAGGCCCTGTTTCTGTTTTTCATTCAGTTCTACATTGCCTTTCGCCATCAGCACAGCAGTTCTTTTTCCTAACCTGTACCTGTGATAAGTTAAATGGCATAGTATTTTAGTATTAACAAAAAAGCCAATGAAGAATTATTTTAAGCGTAACTCATAATGGCCGCTGCAAAATCAAAAGAAGACAATCTCGGAAGCGATTATCATCACCAAAAATCTTTTGTAGAGGCGTTATTCAATCAACAAAGTGAACGTGTTAAATTAGTGTCGAAGGATGGAAGTAAATCTGATGTAAAAAATTTTTATTGTGCATCTCGACGATAAGCCCATTGACTTTGCGTGCTGTGGACAGTGCAAACCAATAATATCGTACAAACAATTTAGTACCACAGGTCTCCAACGGCATCAATGTGCAAAAACCTCTGTGCAGTTAAAAATCGATCAGTTTGCTAAAGTGACTCCGCCAGCCCAAGCGGTAACGGACTTAAACAAAACCATTGCAATTGGTCTTGCTCAAGATTTAAGACCATTGAATGCAGTCAGTGGTAAAGGATTTCGAATGATTGCTCAAAAATTGATTGATTTTGGTGCAAAGTTCAAGTTTCAAAATGTGAAGGATGTTTTATACCACAAAACATCCTTGAAGCGCATGCTTCCAGAGTTGTGCAAAGGAACAAAAGCGCAGTTGGTGTCAGATGTCAACTCAATAACATTTCCAAAACTAGCTCTCACATTCGACATGTGGACTGACAGTTACCAAAATCGACACTTTCTGTCAATATCGGCTCATTATATAAATAAGGAGTTTCAACTTAAGTCGGCTATGCTCAGTTGTGAAGAATTTTCAGACGTAACAAAAACCACGGCAAATGTTCGAGAAGAATGCAGGCGCATACTTTTTACATTCTTCCAAGAGCAAACGCCCGATGTGATGTCAAACGCTATAGCAGTAACAGACGGAGGAAGCAACATGATTAATGTATTTGCTCGACGTCTACCGTGTCTTTGTCACCTTTTAAACACAACTGTCCGGTGGATGTTTAACGAATCCAAACCAAAGGATCCAACCAGATCAAATGTCACGGACAAAAAGTTATTTATTTCTGTTTTCTCTTCAGTGCCCATTTTACTTCACAACAATCGCCAAAGTCAAGGAAATCGTTACATACTTTAAGCAAGCAAATTTAAACTCTAAATTACTAGACTCTGGGGTGTGCACTTTAAAACAGGAAGTGTGTACGCGCTGGAACTCAAAACTTAATATGCTGGAATCGTTTGAAAAGGCTAAAGAAGAAGTAAAAAAAGTCTTATTAGAACGAAATCAACTAGAAAAATTGATTGGATTGGATGAAAAATACCTGAGTGAGCTTATCGAATTTCTAAAACCATTTCGTGACTGCACTTTAACCTGGAGTTCTGAAGCAAAAGTAACAATCACAGAAGTAATCCTTTGGGTGAATGTGTTGCGCAAACATGTAGTGATAAGCGACAATGATTCTTCTGTTTTGAAGAACATCAAATTACAAGCGAAGCGGTGTCTGGACGAGTACTTTGAACTCGATGATTTATACTACATTGCTTGCGTATTTGATCCACGGTAAGGTTATATACCAGAAGAACAATTTGTGTTAATTGTATAGTGTTGTTCCATATTGGTAATCTTCTTTTTATTACATAGATACAAGAAATTAAAGTTCTTGGAACCTGACAAAAGAGAGGCAGTTTATAAATCCCTACGATCATTAATCAACGAAACTCTGGTTGAAAGTAGATCACCGGAAATGCGTAATCAACCTACCGCTACCCCGACAAAGCGCTCCCGATTTGATGAGTTCGCCGACTCCTCTGACTCAGATTCGGATCATTCAACTCATGAACTGGATAAATATTTAGAAGAGAAATTGACTAAGTGTAAGCTATCATTACTTATATACATATAAACTGTGTTGCTCTGTGCATAAGTTTTAAATCTGTCATTGGTTTGCACATTTAGGCATCATCAAAGATACGTTTGACGCGGCCAAGTACTGGCAACAACGTTGTGATCTTCCCAAGATTCAAAAGTTGGCAGGATGGATATTATCAATTCCAGCCTCTCAAACAAGCGATGAAAGAGTGTTTTCGTCAACTGGTGCTACGCTAACCCCTCGCAGATCGGAAATGAATGGATCAACCTTATCAGATTTGACATTTATTGCAAAAAACACTTAGCCTTTATTGAATAAAAGTGTTCTTAAATCTGTTTCATAAATAAAATTTTGCTTTATTGAAAATCGAAACAAACTGCGAGCGAGAACGATCGAGAATGTTAAAAAATCGTACCCGAGAACCGAGCGAACGAGTACAATATTATTAGCATGACCGAGCGAGCGAGCGATCATATTTTACTCGGAAACTTGTACGAGCGAGCGAGAGTCAAGTTTTTTTGACTGATGCAACACTCTATTTCAAATAATACTTAATCGGCGTTCTAGCTACCTTAAATGTTTTATTAATAGGTAATGTGACTCTTATGAGATATTCGGGTTGGATTTGGGACACTATTTCGACAAATGGCAGGGAAATGCTGCGAACGGTAATTTTGGCTTAGATTTGACTACAAAGCGTCTGCCATCCTTTAGAAATCAACTTCTCATAAAGACGATCGATATGCTAACTATTCCGTTATATTTATTATCTATAAACTACACCGACATCCCTGTCCAGGGTAAACGAATTATTTATTACCCAATATTTCCAATAATTTCTAAACGAATCCGTTAGTATTCGACTGTTCCCCACAATATATAAACAAATCCGTTAGTCACTATTCCCTACGGTTAGGTTTTACTTTACAACCCCCCTAAATCCAAACGGTCCCCCATTTGCACTAAAAAATGTTTCTCTAAAATCCAAATATATTTGTAATACGTGACCAATGCGTCCTCCAAGTTACTTTCAATCATGTCCCTTCAATTTACTATAATTTTTCACAAACAATTTTCCTCCAAAAAATTTCCCTCCCATATTCCCTCCAAAACCCATTTTTCTTAGGTTTCTTCCTTGTTTCCTCCTATAACCTAACATAACCTAAACTAAGCAAATCCAAAGAAAGAAAAAAACTTAGGTTTCTTCCTTGCTTCCTCCTATAACCTAACATAACCTAAACTAACAATAAGCAAATGCAAAGAAAGAAAAATTGCAAATTTTGAACCATAAGGTAGCTACCTGTGCATGGGGGGTTGTAAGGTAAAAGCCAGCCGATTCCCCAAAATATATGACCAAAACCGTTAATCACTATTCCCCACAATATATAAACAAATCTGATTCTCAGTATTCCGCATATATATTC
Organism: Seira musarum; assembly: GCA_027743895.1. Taxonomy (NCBI): domain Eukaryota; kingdom Metazoa; phylum Arthropoda; class Collembola; order Entomobryomorpha; family Entomobryidae; genus Seira; species Seira musarum. The sequence continues at coordinate 63,809 of JAHZMX010000032.1, forward strand.
TCATATATATCCGCATATATATATATATAACAAATATATTCTCTTCTCTCCCCAAATTATTTACAAATCCTTGTAAACAAATCCTTTACTCAATATTTCTCGGAATATTCAAACAAATCCGTTAGTAACTATTCCCCACAATAATTTTAAAAAAATCCGTTTCTAAGTATTTTCTGGAATATTTAAACAAATCTGTTACTCCCATCTCCCCCAAAATATTTAAACAAATCCGTTACTCAATATTTCCCGGAATANCCCTAAAATATATGACCAAATCCGTTAATCACTATTCCCCACAATATATAAACAAATCCGATTCTCAGTATTCCGCAGAATATTTAAACAAATATATTACTCTTCTCTCCCCAAATTATTTACAAATCTTTGTGAACAAATCCTTTACTCAATATTTCTCGGAACATTCAAACAAATCCGTTAGTAACTATTCCCCACAATAATTAAAAAAAAATCCGTTTCTAAGTATTTTCTGGAATATTTAAACAAATCTGTTACTCCCATCTCCCCCAAAATATTTAAACAAATCCGTTACTCAATATTTCCCGGAATATTCAAACAAATCCGTTACTCAGATCAGTATTCTCCAAAATACTAAAACGAATACGTTAACTTTTCTATGCGGTGGTATCGAGCAAAAGAAAAAAAAATGAAAGAGAAAAAGCAATATTGCAATCGTTTGGAATTTGGAATCGAATCTGTACTCCTTGCGCAGAAAAGCAATACTCTCCACTTGACTCCATTAGAGCCTCGTTGGGAATGTGGGCTTTAATTTTGCTTTTTGTTTGTCGGACAGGGCAAAGCTGTTTTGCATTGCATTGCTTTGGCAACTGCAAGTAAGCTCACCTCTGCTATGACGACCGACATACTCTAGACGCGTAGGAAAAGAAGATATGCGCAATGCAATAATAATGTGAAGCGAAGCTTTGCAAACGCAGCAAGCAAAACGGTAGCTTAGCATTGAACAAAGTGGTGTTCATAGTGTCCAAAGCCACCTAGTAGAAGAGAAGTGAAACTTTTGAGGAACGAACGAAAAAGTCCGGCAATTTCAGGCGAACTGGCTTACATGGACCATACCACTCTCGTTTTATGCTCTTTCTTAATATATGAGACCAGAAAGCCCTTCACGCTTCGCGTGAACAAATCCTTAATAACACTATGCATGCGCAGCCGAATTTACAATTACGTTAAAATTAAAACTAACATATCGAATAGTTGACTTGAATGAAAT
>JAHZMX010000033.1:0-13161 GCA_027743895.1 Seira musarum
ATCAAGAAAAACTTGCAAAATACGGTTAGATTCCCTCAAGCATACAGAAGATTTATGAGTATCAATATCATTTATAAAGCATTTAACAGTTTTGGATTCGTTTATTTTGGATTATTAATTTTATCTGCGTTTTTATTATCAACAATATCCACATTTGTTGTTGTTCGATTGAATTCAATATTGCCTTTGGTGGTGATTGGAATGATGGCGACTATTGACGTTCTCTTGGTTTTTAATACTTTCTTAGTTTACATGTTTGCACTTTTCATTACAAACGAGTCAACGAATTTTATTGAGCACTGGAGAGGAAAGTTATTGAGGGAAATTTACAAGAAGCAATTGATGGTTTGTCAACCGATCCGAATATGGATTGGAAGTTTTTTCGCTGTGCATAGAGCCATTACTTTGGTACATATGCAGCAGGTAGTGGATATGACCATTAACCTGCTTATGATTCAATAGATAGTATGTACTGCAAAGCTTTTCGAAAATCCGGTAAATTAACCGTTAAAATCTATTCCTCTCATACAATAGTTCACGAAGAACTGAGCAAAACAAGGGGCAGCCTGAGACAGCTTAAGCATCTTTGCAGCTTTCAAAGTGTAAAATAAAAAATGTCGCTTTTTTAGTATATTCAGTAATTATTAATTTTTATTGTTATTCTTACGGTAGTTCTTATTGTTAGCTAAATATGTAAATTGGTTTTCCGGGAGTATAAACTCAATTTAACAGCTCACCTAAGACTCAGGGCCTACTTTGAACGTGGGGTAATGCTTGCGGAACCTAGTTTTTTGAGTTTACGTCATATTTTGCGCCAAATCTAAAATACGTGTTATTATTTATTTTTAAACTGTTATACTGGTTTATTTTTGGTTTGTGTTTACCGGACAGAAAGTAGGCAAGCCAAGAAAGGGGAAAACATCGCTCGCACAGCTAACGTCAATTAAGAAGACATATTCTTTAGATATCTTAAGCTTGTGACTAAAGTGAAATTGAGATAAAACTAATTACTTCTTACTGGACACCCATGTTGCGATTTTTTAAATGCCAATTTTCTTATTTGTTTGCAAGATTTTATTGGTGCCGGCTCAAACGCAGTGTAATTATTTTTGGAATTGTTGAAGACACAGCGGAGGTATTTTTTAAAAATATTGATCTTATCATGATGACTCGAGGATAAGTACGACGCATCGGCCATGAGTATGTATTTATTGTTGGAAGCGTACTTCGTTAAGTCTTACATGAGCAATTTTGAATATTTAATTACGACAAAGACTTTAGTATGAATCTTAATTATTTGCATTCTCGCGATTTCCAGTGACTTGGTGGAAGCTTTTTTTTGGGAAATGCTTGGTACAAATATTTTACCGAGAAAGAAATGAAATCATGTCGGAATTAATTATTATAATTCGTAAAAAACAACCTCAGGTTAATAGATTCAAGCCAAACCCTGAAATAATAAAATAACACCCTCGTTCTAGTCTCCTATTTATTCCAATTTTATCCATTGCACAGAAAATTGTTGATCAATCATAAAAGTCATCATCAATTTCCAAATTCAAAATGTGGGGTGCATTTTTAAAGATTTATGAACTGAATCAAAAAATACTCCCGGCGTTGGTAGAGTATGATAGCAACAAAGGATGTTTTGTCCTGAGACCTAAAACGATCTCAATAAGAAACATAATCGTCAATTATCAAGTCGCGCAGGCATTCGCGTTCTCATTCTACAGATTATTTTATTTTATGGCTTTAGACGCCGAGGATACTGAACTCAGCTTCATTGACTTCGTGGTAGATCTATTCATCGTTGCAATCACTTTCCTACAATGTATCTGCTGCTACTCCCAAGTGAGGAAGAAGGATTGTTTTGCTTTCTTCCTCAATCAGCTCTTGTTCCGAAGGGACAAAAACAAAGGTAACCGAGTAAATTTACAAAATATTAAATCGCAAATATCAATTAATCTTTTTGATCTAGAGAAACACATGGACATCATGACGATCATGATGTATTCACTTGTCTTGATCAGTATCAGTGTATCTCTTATTGTTGGATTCCTACCAATCCTTTTCAACAATACCTCCATACATTGGATTCTACGATTCTGGTAAACGATGAAGTTGGAAAATTTAACAAAATATCATTGTCAGACATTAACGGATAACGTTTTCCAGGTTACCAAAAGTTGTTATGAAGAATGCCATTGCAGAAATGCTTACGGTAAGCGTATATCTGATGATTTTTGCACCGTTGGGATGTCTGACGATTGTACGGTTTCTTACTGCCGTCATATTGCTCGTTTGTGAAGCGGGTGAGATCATGAAGCCAACCTACTTTTTGGAGACGGTTTTACAAAGAAAGAATCCAAAAGGAGGAGGATTTCAGATCCAGCGCCTGAAATTCTCAAGGGCAATTAAGATCTACCGCAATTCGTATATGATATGGGAAACTGCCATGGAATTTGGCTTCATTGCGTTTCCCTCTTTGATGTTTGTTGCATACATTTTAAATACAATTGCAACCTATACTTGTATCGCATTGTCCAATCAGCTACCAGTCACCATTGTTGGGATGATGGTAGTTCTGGACATAGGCATTGTTGCAAACACATATATAGTCCATAATTATGCAATGAGAATTTGTATTGATTTCGCACATTTTCATGAATTCTGGAATAAGAGAATTTTCAGTAGAGTCAATCGAAAAACCTTGAAAGCTTGCATTCCAATTCGAACAAAGATTGGAATATTCTTCAATCTTCAGTCTTCTACCTTTCTTCAGCAAATGATGGAGGTTGTCAATATGACCATGACATTACTTCTGGCGTAAACTTTAATTGCACTACATATTTACTCATTGGTATTCCTATCAATTAAGAATGTAAACTTTTTGACATTACAAAAATGTTACAACTACACACTAAAACTAAAACTTGCAACTTGAATTCTTTTACACGTGTGCCTCAAAATAAGAAGGTTCGAGTTCAACTTAACTCGATGTAGATAAGTAGACAATAGTGATCTCTGAATAAAATCATTATATGCATGTAACAACATTTAGATTATGACTATTTATTATGTAATTACTTTTCAATGGAAGTTATCAACCTATAATTCATAATAATTTAAAACATTGTTAACGTTATTTTCATTTTTAAACCCATCCTCAAATGTCAGCGATCATCTTATTCAAAAATCTTAAAACAATCTTCATAGCATCTATGAACACAAATTAAGTGTATGACTCTTTATTAATAGACAAGTGCAATATTGTTTTGCATCTTGTCTTCCTCTGTCATGTCTCAAACTTACATACCAAAATCTTGTTAAGATAACAAAACTTTCAGCAACACAAACAACTTTCAAAGAGTGAGAAAACAAATCGTTTCTGTTGCTGTTCGTTGCTCTTCCTGTTTTCTTGACATGCTCTTCTTGTAAATATTAAAATATGCAAAACAGGCAATTATTCCCTTACACACATTCTCTCTCTCTCTCCCTAAATGTGTTTTCCCATTTTCCTTTAACATATACATAGTACATAGTATCTAAACAGTATTCTAAGTTCAGTCATTTCATTTCATTTTCCTGAAGTCAATAAATGATCATCCAACAACGTAAAGTCGTACACGCCCTATTACCTCCATTTAATAGATTCCTCTATAGCTTGATCCTGGTTAACGATAGGTTGTAGTGCTTTACAAACCTTTATACTCACAAGTTGCAAAACAGGAGACTCATCGCGAAGTTTGTACTTGTACTTCTTCGTGGGCGACTAGACTTGATTATCGAGAAACGGAATGAGATCAAGTTTTAAATATTGCGTAACTCTCCAAAGCACGAATCTTGATGAGCTTACTTACTTTTGTGTACTATGTCGATTGCCATGTTTTTTACAGTTCCAGCTTTGGCAAACATTTGAGAACAGGAAGTTTCTACTCTCACAAAATTCGATCCACATAAATAGATAGATTTTGCAGTAGCTCAAGCTCAATGCTTTCCTCTACAAAAAAACTCTTTTTTGGCTAAAGGAACATGAATTCATTTTCTTTCTATATTACGTGACATGTCTTCTCGATATCAATCTTCCATTCCCAGAGTTTTTTGCTTCTCAAACAAATGAGATTCAAATGAAGAGGTTTATGAAAAAAGCAGGAGAGAGTATTCATGAGTCAAGTCGAGTATCATCATCTCATCTAATTTTTCTTTTTCTCACTTTTGAGGATGATGATGATGATACGATGATGCTAGAACAACACGAATCGTTTTAAAAAATGATACTCTCACTTGCACCATTCCAATCTCTAGTTTCATTTTGTTTGCTCTAACGCCTGAGTAGAGTGGAGTGGAAGGAAGAGGAGACAAAAAGTGACAAAGTGGTAGTAAGTGGCACCTTTTAACCGACCACTTTTATTACCTCTAAAATAGACAAAAGCAGCATTTGAGCGGTTTATAGAACTGCTTCAAACTTTCCCGACTTGGCCTCACCTAATATATCATTTAGATATACGACGATGTATCGAGTATAAAGAAAATGAGAATGTGAAGATAGAAAATGTAGACAAAGAGAAAAGATGAGTTTTGTCATCCCCTGCACATTCTAGAGAAATGATAATATTGATGATGGGTTGACTAGTGACGATAAGAATTCGATATTACTTACTTACGGGAGTAAAAGAGCAAATCTGCTTGAGTTCTCTCATTTTCATCCGTGAATTATTGCATCGTGCCAATATCAACAAAAAGCTTGGAAGAAAAACATGAGTGTTTGCAAAGCTAAGAAAGAAGCTGAATAAGCAAAAGCAAATCATCAAACCTTTCTTAGGAAAACATAATTATACCCCCGATACTCAAGCTTGGAAATAGGGAGCGTTTCATTTCATTAAAGATGAAAAAGAAAGATGGTGATGGTGGTATGATAAGCTTTACTGTACCACAAGTTGTAAAAGGATTAAGGACCAGAATAAAAACGGAACGTGCGGAAGCACATTATTATTATTAGCTTCGCCCTTACTCTTTCAACGTTTATTAGAGTGGAACGTATTGCCATTAAAAAAAATCCTATCTTACTTATAAGTATTTCGAAACAGAGAGAAAGTTAGGTGGAATTGTAATTTTGATGAGTATAATCGTTATACTCCACGTGCGTGCTCATTACAGAAAAATCGAGTAAATGGCCATAGTCCCCTGTGCCATATCAGATGGCATTAAATAACATGTTTCGAGAAATCTAATGCTGAATCACCACGACATTTGAAAACGAGGACCGGAAAGCACGTAGAAAGTTATCAAGAGTCAATCAACGCATCACCAACTACCACAAATACATAATTTTGCCGGTGGTCCTTAGAAAGTTCTTTCAGGTTCCATGACCTTGAAACCCTGTCAAGCCTTTTGGATTTATAGGTAAGCGTAAATGATATATTTTAGGATTGATGGACTCCTTGGACTTTGATACCTATCGAGGATTTTTTTGCTTGAGCATATTTTACTGTGATTAAATTAATTATTCATTAAGATTTGGACTTTTGACACGGAAAAAATTAAAAGAAAATATCGGATGAAATATTAATTTTATTTTGCCAACCTAATTTTTTTCTCATGTTCGAAACTCTGTCGCCGATTTTTTTCTGATTTATGTAGCATAGGAGGCATGGGAAAACATTTCCCCAATAATAAGTATACTGGTAGACTGGCAATTTAATTAATATTCTGGGAAAACTAATGCTCAACTTTGGCTTTGGAAAACAATTTTTATGATTGAGATTTGAAATGACGCAATTTATAGCAGTAAATAAATCGGGCGGCAGGCAGTAAGTATTAATGCATATAAATCTTTTCTGTGTAAAGTCACAGTTGCAGTCCTACAGATAAGCTTTGATTAGATCACTCCAGAAACAATCATTTGCCAAATAAGTATACTTATTTAGTTTCATATTCTTATCAGAATGTGGTACGCATTTCTTCAGCTGCAGGAAACAATGCAGCGATTTTACTCCTTTGATGTGGTATATAACAGGGAGAAGGGAAGATTTTTGATAAATCAAAAGGTCAAGCCAGTTTTGATCTGGATCAATGGGCAAATAATTTTGATTTGGTTCATAAGCATGACACGTATAGTGAGTTTCCTAACCACTTCTAAAACTGTCTCTGACTATGAACGATTCGTAATGGACCTTTTGTACTTGGGCTTGATGAACATAGTGCTGGCATGTAATTACACACTTCGATACAAGAGGCGTGAGACGGAATGGTTTATGAGCAATAGTATGAAAATGAAGAAACCAGAAGGTGAGGAACAAGAAATTTATTAGATTTTCAAATACAAAATTATGTATTCCATTTTGTATTTTTAGAACTGGAACTAAAGAAGCTAACGCCGGGAACATTAGCAATGTACACAATTGGACTTATCTCTGTCCTATTTCCTTGCTCCCTTTCCATACTCCCATTTATTTTCGATGACACACCTGCAAACGTAATCTTATGTTTCACTCTTCCTTCCTTCATCATGGAAAATAAGATGGCAGAAACGATACTCAGCTCTTTGTACTGGCTCCTTCACGGCATACTGGCCGTGTTTCCAGTTGTACAACTATTTGCAGTTGTCATTCTTATTTTGTTCGATTCAAAACCAATGATGAAACCTTGCTATCAACCTAAGACCCTCGCACACGAGAAAAATCAGTTTTCTGTCCTCACTTTGGAGAAACTAAAACCGCTTCGCCTCAAAACAAAAGAAGGATCAAAGAAGAAGGGGGACAAGGATTTTAAAACTGATACAAAGTCAAAGCCTTCTCCTCCAGAAACCTCAATTAAAAACGAAGAGCCAATCCCCCCAGCGAAATCCAAAACATTTACGATCAAGAAAGCCATCCAAGCCACAGTTCAATTTCCAAACGCGTACAGAAAATTTCTCATGGTCAAGCTCATCTTTAAATCATTCCAGCGCTTTGGTTCGATTGCATTTTTCATGATCATGGTCACAGCTTTCACACTTTGCGTAGTTAGTACATTTGTAGTCATTAAACTACGGAATCTTCCTTTCATCGTTACAGCTTTAATGGGGCTCATTGACGTTCTTCTTCTCGCAAACACATTTGCGGTGTACGCGTTTGCCCTGGTCATCACAAAGGAGTCTACAAAATTCATAGAGTTCTGGAAAGGGAAGCTCTTGAGGGTAATCTACAAAAAGCAATTGATGGCTTGTACTCCCATACGAATTTGGATAGGGCAATTCTTTCCCTTGCACCGAGCCGTTGTCTTGGACCACATTCAGCAGGTAACAGTATTATTAAAATACAAGGAGCAATTCCAAATTCTAAAATTGATATATTCTCTTTTTCAGGTGGTGGACATGACGGCAAATTTGCTACTAGTCTAATCAAAAACCGATTCATTTCAGATTTAAAAACGGGTAGTAATTAAAAGTAGCTGCTCCAGCAATTTATAATTCAAAAAATAAAATCCAATTTTACGAAAATAAAAATGATATTTTTAAAATGATGTTTTTTTTGCTTTACTTCATTCAGTTGCATTCAACCTTTACACTTATTTTTATTCTTTGTCATTATTATGCACCCACGCAAAACACCTTTGCCTCGCGTGATAAGGTGACATTCATCTAACATTTCCCAATGTCAAAGTCATGCCGCCGATTCTATGTCTATAACCATCGCCACCACTCCACTCAAAAGAGAAAGAGAGGAAGCAGATAAAAAAAAATTGGATACAAATGGTAAACACATGTACCTACTTCCATATTTTATTATTAGTATTTACCAAAGTGTCTGGAAATATATAAGATGGCTCGTATGGTGAGGCGTGTGATGATTATGATTACGCGTAATCCTTTGCACATGGGTCACACCTGCCTCAGACATAATTACATACAGAAGTAGAAAGGTAAAAAAATATAGATTGCTCTCTTATGACATGACATGTTCACTTCACATCAGAATAGAATTAGAAGGAAGAATCAGTTGCAGCAGCAGGCCTAATTTTTATCATTATGAATGGTTGAGTGAATGAAACTGAAAGAGGCGTAACTTTTACTGTAATTCGATAGGATATGATAAATGCAGATTCTTTCAGTAGATTCAGGAATATAAACGAAACAATTATGGGATATGGGTTTAAAAATGAAATTTTACACTGATATGTTTCTTCTATTTCATTAAAGTGGTTTTAGTTTTGCATCGGGATCAATGTATCCTTTCTTGACAAATATCTGACATGACATGCCCACCGTCATCATTATCATACACAGTTATCACATGCGTTTTATCGCACAGAAAATTAAAAATTGTCGGCTTCTCAAAAAGCAACTATTTCACCCTTATTAAAAATAATTTTTTTTCTTTTGATTTATCAAAACGTTTAGTTTTATCCGGAGATACGGATCGCAATTCACGTTTTCTCATATAATTTTCATAATAATCAGAGTTGTTCAAAGCATTTAAGGCATTCAAATCATATCATATCCTCTTGTAAATAAATGCCATGCCGCCTCTCTCCCTCCATCTTCAAAACATGACATGACGTGCTCCACCGGCACGATAACACATTTGGAACGGGGTGAAGTAATTAGTTCTCCCAAAAATGTCCGGCTTCCCACGTTTGTGGAGTGGGAAAAGCAGCAGGAGGAATTTTGAAATTGACGTCATCTTCTTGAGCCATATTAATATTATTTTATGCATTTTCTTCGTCAAGTAAGGCATGTTTAATGGTTTGACATTTGATTCAAGTCATTTGTACTACATTGCAATGAAATGAATGCAATGCACCGATGCAACATAAAAAAATATGGATTAAATAAGGCGGCACATTTATTCTTCCCAAAGTTGTTAACTCAGCCATGTTTCACTGTGTGTACTAAATTTCAGATTGAGTTCCCAAATAAAAAACAATCCCAGAATTTGGCTGTGCCGTGGGCCGTCAGTAGGGCACATATGTATGCACATTATTATTATATTCCCAAGTAAGTAAAAATATTTTTACGAGTATATTTTTCATCAGATAACTTTTTTATAGCAAAGTGGCCTGTTGAGACCGACTTTTGTCACAAAAGTTTTAAAAGCGTTATATATCCTTGTGACGTTGATGCAACTTGTTTGATTTCGTAAATGGAATAAAAAAATGAATAAAATTCTTTCAATTTGACAATAAGGCACACACAACACAATTGGTATGTTGTTGTATTGTATTTGTTCAGCTCATTCCCATTTGTTTTGAAACCTGATATGCCCAGCTTGCATCTTATTCTGTGCAAATGCACTTATGATGTTGTTCATTTTTTACGAGCTTTGTAGTCCGTGCAGCTTCCAACGTTTTTTATATTTTATTATGAAAAAGACGAATCTATCAAGTTTATTTATTGACAAGATTACAATCTTCTAAAAGTTCTTTCTCTAATGCCTCATTCATTTTTTTGCACCTGAAAAAAGAGATTTTCTACAGAATCTACGCAGCCTTAATTTTATGATTTACTTTATTTTGTACCGCAGTACCGAAGTTACAACCAAAAATGAAAGAAACAATGGGATACTACACGACGATACATGATACAAGAAGAGGAATAATGCAAGCCACACCACACCACATTGACTTTATAAGAGAAACCTGTGAAGGCGGATCTCTTTTTTTATTTATCAGCATCTTTAAAAAAAGTTTTCCAGTCTGGATTGAACTGAACTGAAAATTCTAGAAAATCTTTAGCATTATCGACTTGATCACTACAATTCAATCCAAAAAAGATCAATTCTTTTCGCCGATAAATGCTTCTTCCCCTTGTTTCATTACCCTTAAAAGATGGTGAATTCCTGGATGATTACGATTTTTAAAAACCTGATTCCTCTAAATCATCGATATCAAAAGTTAACAGACTCGGAAAGTACTGTGATCATCCGGTAAGAAATTGGATAATAGAGAAGCGCCATGTTATTACCTTCCTGTATGGCATATGACAGGAGGGGAATAATATACAGCGATAAAAAGTAGTGGCAGATTAATATCCTCGTCGAATCGTTCCTTCTTCAAGTAAGGAAGCAAGGACGGTCATTTATCTGTCTTTATGACCTTTATGGTATGTTCAAAGGCATGACTTCATTCTTGCCGTTTTTTTTTCTTCCTGTGATGAAAAAATTATGCAATAAAGTAAAGAGGAAGCAGATTACAGGGAAAAGTTCAAGAGGAAACTTCATCATCATTTTTTAAAATCATGTAATAATGACGATGATGATTTGATAATGCTAATTTTCTGCTTCTTATATATCCATTGCGATTGCAGATTGCAGAGGTAGTTGAAGATGATGCAGTGTGTGAACCTGCTCATAATCCTCAAGTAGTGGATCAAAAAGCAAAACATTTTTTTTCAAGTGTTGAGTAAGCAAAGGAGAGGCACGTACAAAGTACAACGTGGATTCTATGTTCTAGGAAAGGATGAGGAAGGCCATCCGTGATCATCGTAATCACAATCATCATGTAAGTCATCTTGAATTTTAAATTAAATGGTTTGAGTCTCAAGTGCAAGAGCAAAGTAAGGCAACGCTATAACTCTCTTCTTGGACCAACTCGGCTTTGGCTTGACCAAGGTTTTTTTCCCTATTGGGATTTTAGAGTGTAGAAAACTATGACCATTGCCTTGAGGCTTCCTTAGAAAAAAAGAAGTCACGATATGATATGAACCATGGCCAAGAAAATGAAGTCAAGTTAGAGTCAAAGTGAGTGAAGCGGAGTGTGTGTAGATTTTTTTTACTCTTTACTACACACACACTTACTCACGCTCACGCTATCCAAGGCATTCCATTGGGGAAAAGCGATAAAACGACGATAGGAAAGAATGAAAACCCGTCACGTTGACAGGTAAAAGCCATTACTCACCGAGGGAAACAAGATCCACAGTGGATTCCTCGGAGTTCTTTGCAAATGTTTTGCAAATTGATCAAATCACGAGGAATTGTTCAACATGTGGCGAAATTCACGGTGGATTTGGGTTCAGCTGATTGAAAATACCTAGAGTGTGCTCACAAAACCACCAAACGTCCGGATGCTGAGCATGTTTTGAGGAAGAGAGAAATGCAAGTGATCATGCATGATTGTCATGATCATGATCCCACTGCTGTGAACATTTCAAATGTGTTAATGGTTTACATATAACATATTCATGATCACACGTTACTTCTCCGTGGGATATTTTGTTCTAGGAATTAGGAATATCTCGTATTCTTGAAACAATGAAAAAATGCTTTGAACTATTAAGTGTCTAAATCAATAAAACATAGATTATATTAGGCACCAATGGAATGTTACAATACAAAAAAGTTTCAAACCACTTCAATCAGAAATTTTTTGGATCTTTGGATATTCTGGAAATTGCTGTCACAGAGAAATTATTCGTAAATAAATTACTTCAAAATTTTGACATCCATTCTAATGACAGGCATGCAAACGATATGATTCCTCCCAACCGATTCCCCCATTCAGAAAAGTTGCGTCGCGTGCCATCTCGATTGACACTGTGCACTCCCACTCGATCCCATATGAATAGATATCAGGATCGAGTAGAGTGTCGATAGATCTATGAATGAGTGCACTCGTGCTCAAAGGAAAAAAAATATGAATACCTAGTGCAATGTGGATGCTATAATAATAATATTCAAACCAATCCATAATACCCCTCTTCCTCTCAAGCATGCCAAATTACACGGTCCCTAAATAAAAACGAATCCCATCCCATCGTCCTTCTGCCCTTGCTCTCATTTCAATCCTATTGAAATTGTGAACAGATGAAGAGGAATTTTATTTCCCTCGATCATCATCGTCTCCCATCTCGAATTTGAGGATTTTGAAGGATACGAACCAGAAGCATGTAAACATGCTCATAAAGTTCATAAAGCTTTCTTTAGAAAATTGGAATAGGGGGACGGGCATTCCATCATGATAATCAACACCACCGAACGAACCGCTGCTATGGTACAGTCTCAACTCTGACATGATGATTGGGATGTGTGATGATATGTAGGCACACATGCACTGCACTTTTCTACTGAAGATCGACCGACCGACCCAGACATTCCACCATTTTAACAAAAAAAGACAACCAGATTATTGAGGCTTTTTGTAATAATATTTCTGGCCTGTACTTCTGTCCTCCCTTTATTCGTACTCGACTCATCACATCACAGTTTAGCTTATGNGACATGATGATTGGGATGTGTGATGATATGTAGGCACACATGCACTGCACTTTTCTACTGAAGATCGACCGACCGACCCAGACATTCCACCATTTTAACAAAAAAAGACAACCAGATTATTGAGGCTTTTTGTAATAATATTTCTGGCCTGTACTTCTGTCCTCCCTTTATTCGTACTCGACTCATCACATCACAGTTTAGCTTATGACTCTAAAACGGGCCAAACCAAGCCAGGTTTAGGTTAAAACGTGGATAAGTGAAACCACATGGTAAATATGCTCAAGCTAAAACTTTTTAAAAGCTAATTTCAACTTCACATTACTTACATTTCAACGTAAAACTGTTTTCTGAGCTGTGGTAAGTAATAATAACTTTTTTTCTTTTGGGGAACGTGCGTTCTCAACATGATCAACATCATGGAATGAAATGAACGGGACCGGAAAGATGTTTTCCGGTTACACCCCCGAAAAACCATGCTCTACACATATCCATCCATTTTAAAAAGTTTTGTTCCTTAAAAAAAAACTCATCCTTCCTCTATAGCCAGCAAAAATATTCCCTATTTGAGCATAAAACGACTTTACAAATAACAACTCCTGCTTGAGCAATAAGTAAGCAAACTTTGCTAAACCAGCAAAAAATGGTGTAATCATAATGGAATTTCCCCTCGTGAAAATATTTTCTTCTTGTAAACACAATTTGCTTTTTCAAATCTGTGACTGAGTAGTAGTACTAGCACCACCACTTTTCCACGCTTTTTTTTAATCTGAAAAAGAGAAAAGTTTTTATGAAGTGAATAAGATTACTCCGACAGAAAAAAAGTTCACTTGGTTAAAAGTAACTTGTACTTTTCCGTAATTTAGTGCGTGTGGGACTCGACTCGCGGCTCTAAAAAAAAAAAAAAAACTTTCGTAGTAATTGTCAGCAATGCAGTGTGATCAAATTGACAGGGAGAATGAATGACTCT
>JAHZMX010000034.1:0-26781 GCA_027743895.1 Seira musarum
GTCCATCGTTTTGGGCTACAATCGACTTCTTTTTTCCGTATCCAAAATGAATGATGATGTGGGCCGAGTATCCCTTTTCATTCAAGACTTCTCCAGATTAAAAATAGTGAACCATGATTATCATGATAATCCACCAAAATCACGAATTAGGAAATTATTTGATTCTCAAAACAATGAAATAAAGCAACTTCCTATGTCCTTGCAAATTCGGATATCCAGCATGAGGATTGTTACAACCACACTTCTCATTTTACCTGCCGTTATCACAATTTTCTTCACTTTTGAGAAAGCCGGTCCAGTGCACTACATTTCAGCGATGCTATTTGAATTCTTTTTTGGATCTTTTACACAAACCCCATTGGGAGTTGTTATTTTGACCCTGACAAAATTAGTTTTAATTCTTCAATTCATATTTGATTTAACAAAAACCGCTGCCTTTTTGTTTTGCTTGAGTGTCACTGCCATCGACATGTACAGACGGTTTCTGGAAAGTCTTTATTCCGTTGATAAATTAAATCAAGCTTCTGTTAGACAGTATCATGTCCTCACGATTATTCACAGGTAAACTATCCAAAAATTTGTATAGTTCAGCGTCTCATTTGTATGAAATAAAATTATTTTTTGACAGGAGCTTTCGCGAATTCACGGATCATTGTATGGAGCATATCGTCGCTTTTTTAACCATGAACATTATTGTAATGACTTGGACAACTGTGAAATGCTTTGCATTATTGCCAATGACCATTTACTGGATCGCCCCCGTGTCTGTGGAGGCGGGTGTGATAGGAACAACAGTGATCTTCGTAGGTCTTTCTTGGATTCATGAGGAGGCGGGCCGAGTTCATCAGAAGTGGACGGCCATATCGTCAACAAACTGTATTTACATAAGGAAGCAAGTAAAGTCATTCAGATTGATTAGGTTCTCATGCGGTAGGTATTTTGTGGTGAAGCAGTGGACAAAAATCAAGTACTTTGGTGTTCTCACGGAATGGATCGTTAATAGTTTACTGACTTTGTAGTTTAAAAAATTCATGGAAACTTGATTTAATTGCTGTCTCCCAAAAAAATATTCAGATGAGCTTTTGGGGCATATTGAGAAAATTGATAGTTTTTGCTCAAACTTCAAGAAAAAATGGCAATTTTTAAAGCAAACAATAACGTGACCCTCCTTCACAAGGGCCTAGGCCCAACGCTTTTCCAATATCGTAGCCAACCCATCCCGGTGGGTGACTTGAGCTCCCGCGAGTCTCCCAAGTGCTCTCCTAGAGGATGTCAGAAACCACCGCGTAGAATAATTGTGAAGTGTCTCGATCGCCAAGATGAGAATTCCATGTTCACCAAACGTCTCCAAGCCCGGGACAAGTCTGGACGCAGCAGGCCACCAACAGCCGCCTCGACTTTTACACTCACTCCTAAAAAGAAACTGCGAGATTCGGACCCCTTCTTGAGGGAAAAGATGTTCTCTGTTCCGACACATAAAGTTGATGCATTCCCTCCTCCAAGTTTCCTCCCACGCTGGAATCCACGACATAAGGATAGAACATACTTAGAAAAAATGATTTTGGATGATCCATGGTCCCTTCCGAAGGAGAAGAGAATCGAGCTTCAGAGAAAGACTGGCCTGAGGCTGAAGAGCATGAGCAGACATTACCAATTCAAAGTGGGTGCAAACCTCCCGTTTGGAAAGGAAGCCCTGGACAAGAAAAAGTGTCACTGTTACATCGAGTTCTGTGATCACTGTTCAAAGTCTCACGATTACCGTTGTCCACTACACATGCAACTGCTGGAGGGGGCCCAAGCTGACTGCAAAACTGAGTTGGGAGAAGAGTGTCCATTTTCTAAAAATCCTGAAGATCTCCCTCTGAAAAAGATTAAGGATGCTTCCGTGTACGTGAGCGAAGTTGTGAGAAGATTGAGGGCCGGGGAGATTCAAGACGTGCCTCCATTCCCCTCAAAACTACTTTTGGATAGGAAGGACAAGAAATTGGAGAAAACTCTGAAGCAAGCTGCGATTGAAACCAGTTCTGCAATGGACTTGGTCAAGAAGGTGATGACGGAGAGTTCTTTCGCCCAAACGGAACCCTTCATGGTGGACGTGGACATGAGCAATGGAATCAAGGACAATGTCTGCCAAACAATGAAGCATCCACTGGATTGTCCGAATGATGGTGACGAAAACGAAACCGTTGTGGGAAGAACCACCCTACATTTCGTACGGGAACTACATTGAGTCGAGTACTCAAGTCACGCCATTCGAGATTGTCGCTTTTGATAAAATTGCCGGAAGGTTTTCACGCAAGCTTGCAAACACGATTCTGCAGCAGGTGAGGTCTACCTACAAAAGAATTAAATTGATGAAGAGAGGTTTTAATTCAGGTGTGATGTGTTTTTGAAGAGCATAAAAGAAGTACACGATGAAACTGTGCTCTACGACGTGGAAAAAGAGACTTCTGGATATGTCCAGCAACTCTCCAATTTCCAGCGCACAGAACATTTCCGACTGATGCAAGAACAATTCCGAAATGCTGCCTACGGCCAGGAAGAATTTACTATTTTGAATGAGACAATGGCAGAAATGACTGCAGAGTCTAACCTTGGCGCTATCATGTTCTCATCTACATTCTTCCGTGGCTTCTTTGAACTTGGATTGGATTCATTGAGGGATCAAGGTTTGCTTATCAATGAGGACCTCATCGGAATTCAGAGTGTGCTTCAGGACTATTTGAATAGTGGTGTTGAGGACAAGTTCGAGACAAGAGACAACTCCATCAAACTCCTCGACGAGATCACAAAACACGCTTTGGAGGATCTTGAGATCGACTATTTCATGAGGAATATGGTTGATCAGAAATACCTCTACCCAATCAATTACACGTCCCGTCAGCTTATCGAAATGATTCGAATGAGAGATGATAACCTCAGAACAATTGAGAAGATCAAGTACATTTTATCGGAAAGAGGTTGGAGATTGAACGAGGAAGGCAGGATGTTCAATATTGCATTGTCGGAGGCTGAAACAAGCGAGTCCGATGACGACCTTGGCGCTTTCCTTAAGAAGGTTAGGGTCTCCGTGGATGAGGAGGGGAATCCAAAGTATTTGGTGGACTCTGCAGGGCAAGCGCTTCCAATTAACGTCGTTTGGTTACCATTCATCGAGCAAAGCTTGGCCATGAAAGAAACGGATGCAAAAGAGAATCCGACACTGACCTTCGATATCGTCCTCTCAGAGCAAAGCTACAGCAATATAACTGAAGGTGACATGGAAGCTGCGTGGAGTGTATCTGGTGTTTCCTCCAGTCAACACAGCAAGAGGAGGAGTAGCAAGGACCCGAGCAAGTTGGGTGAAATTGATGTCGGCTTCGATGATGAAGAAGCAGGCGAAAATAGCGATGAAGAGGATCCCGGAAAAATGCTTTTCAGATTGAGTAGTCAATTATTTAAGGATGAAGTTTAATTACTTAGTTTTTTATTGAATTATTGGAGTGGCATCATATCATACAATTTGTACAAAAAAATAAAGCTAAACTTAACCTTTAATATTTTTTATTCGTTGTACAACCCTGGAAATTTGATCATCATCCATGATCTCTTTCATCGCCTCCTCCCACTGACTCTGTTCCCAACCGTACACAGAGATTTTACTAAGCGTCCTTGGTGCCAGAATGGGTTTTATAACTTCCAGAACGAGGTTAAAGCAGGATGGACAGTTGATGAAGTAGCACTTGGCCAACAACTCGGGGAAATGTGCTTCATAAATGGATCCCATTTGCAACATAACCTGGACCGCTACAGAAAAAAAATATTCCATTTCAAAAAATACTCATAGAACTGATTTAACAATATTTGTCACGGTTCTAATCACCTCTGAAGTTAATTAACTGTGAATATGCGAATCCCTCCCAGTCAAAGATGCTCACGAATTGAGTGATCGGATCAAGACTGGGATCTCTGCCTTTGTTCTGCTCCTTGATTTTCACAAGGGATTGTTCGAAAAAGTTAGTCCAGTAGGTTTTGAACTCTTCTATCTTTCCTTGAGACACTGGCTTACGGAAGTCATATTTCCCCACGGGGAAGATGAAAACTAGAATCAGAAAATATAAAAATGTAACAAAATAATTGAAGACATGGAAGTGATTGTATTGACCGTGTACCAGGTTGATTGTGTTTATCAACGCCTTCGGTGAACCAGGGAAATTCCGTCTTGATGTATGGATCTACAGGGATGTCCAATACACTGTCCACTTTATTTTCGGCTCTCCATTTTAATGACTACATCAAATTTTTAGGATTTTATAATTTTTTGAGTTTTTCGAATTTGCAAAATTAGGTTGAAATTTCTTACCGCCCTAAGCATATCTTCAGCCTTGCGTGAATCTAAATCACGAGCTGTTTGAATGAATTATTAAATTAGAAAAGATAAAGTTAAAAATTAATAAAACAAATGAAAAATTATGTACCCCTAAGCCAGCGTATAAGATAAGTGTCCTCATGTTGCTCCTCGGTTTGCAAAACGTCCTTTACTTTTTCTCGGAACTTGATGAAAATAAATACAAAACAGATTGCAAATATGTTCTTCACGTAAAAATTTGATTAAAAAAATTAAAACGAATAAAAAAATTTGATAAACCTTGACTAAAAGTTCCTCTTCAGCAATTGTTGGTGCACCCATGTTGAAATTCAATTCAAGCTTGAATGTTTGATCAAATAATAAAAATGGACTTGTAGTTTTAAAAATACAAAAAATCTAATTTTTCCAGTCGAATTGATTGAATTAATCAAATTAATTGTTATGAGTATGATGAAGAAATAAAATTGCTTTAGTTTTTATTTAAACGTGAGAACCGCGTATTTTTAGCCATTCGCATCGCATGCAGCGCAGAACTGGAGAATAACTCAGCTCAGAAAAATTACAGAGAATGTCTTTGTTTGACAGCAACAATTTACTCTTCAAGCAATTGTAATGGAATGGGATGGACGATGATGCATTGCATTGGCCATGGGCTATGAGTATGAGGAAAATCATGGGAATATTGAGAAGCTGTAATGTATTCATTCATCTTCCATCTTGGGATTTGGGAGGCAAAAGTAATCTAAACTGGTTTTTCACTATTTTTATTACAAGAGCTAATTCACTTTTGTCACGAGTTCAAAGTCCAAAAGGTTAGGTGCCTATTTGATTTATATCGGGGAAAAAATTTAAAAAGTTGTCTTACGACTGTGACATTTCTTAACCTTCGCGTCCTGCCTGGTTGTACAGTTTTATTTTTATCTCATTCAATAAAATTGTCTATTTTTTATACTTGCAAATTTTTAAGGAAAACTGCAAAAATTCAGGAGTTAACCTTGAGCACAGTTCAATTATTGAAAAAGGAGCTGTTTGTAATCTTTCAAAACAGATTTTTGTTTTGTTCCTTTACAATTTATAGAAAAGACATAGGCTAAAGTTGAGCAATAAGAAGCACAACCGGAAGTTTAGGTTATCTTATGTCAAATAAAAACGTATATGATGAATAAGAAATCAGAAATAATTTCAACGGGTTCAACCATTTTAAAAGCGGGTCAAACTACCCATTACGGATGGAATAACATTTGCATTGTGGAATGGATGGACGAGAAAGGAAAAATGCATTCGCAAAATAATAAGTTTGCCGTGCCCATTACCCTTAACATCTTTCCAGCGAGAACCAGAATAAAGCTGTCAGAAGCTATATGGTTACGTAGCTAAAACTGGAGAGGTCATTTATGAGAAAATGTTAAATGAGTTACAAAAATTTTAAACATTGTCTCTTTAGAACGGAATTTTTTGATTTGTGTGAATGTCATATCCGCATAATTGAAAAGAGGTTAAATAGCGAATGAGCCTATGCCCCATGTTCTTTTTAAACCGCTTTATGTCGTTGAATTTCGTCGTTGTCGTTATCAATCGGACCGACAGACGGACACATCAAAATCAATACTCAGCTACGTAATAAAATCTAACTTGTCGAGGTCAGTTCGGGTTAGCCTATTTAATGGGTTGTTCTTTGCGAAACTTTGCCTGTGGCAATTTTAACTTTTCCACTATACGATCATATGCATAACATAATCAGGATTAGGATTTCCTTTGAAGCTGCTGCAGTGCAGTCAGATCTCAAAGTCAAGTTAAATTCAATTCGAAGTACGGTCAGGGTTTCAAGGTGACCAACTCTTTCAAATGTGCAACCAGGATTATATTGTAGATGCATTTAGGTATGCAAAAAATTGCTCGGATGATGCGATGGAGAATGGAACGAAAGTTGCTGCTCCTTCTGCCACTTTTTACAAGCCCATCTCAATCTGTTCAAGGACACTTGAGAGAGAATTCAGTAAAAAAAGTTATGACATGACATGACAGCGACAATTTTCTCAAAGTTTTCCTTGTATTGCGTGATGTATCTTACAAGCATTATTTTAACCATTGATTAATAAAGCTTTTTATTGGCAAAACAAAAACTCAAAAATCATTTTGTAAAGAATGCAGCCTAGATTTGCTAAAGTTGAAATTGCTAATATTCAAATTTTTATCCCAAAAGTATCGTCTCTTATCAGGACTGGGATTCATCCTCGAACCTTTCGAACATTTAAAAGTCTTGGCAAAATGATCGACATTCGATAATGCAATATTCACACGAACTGGGTAGAGTAAAGGTCCATATACTTTCACATGATCGAACTCACTCTTACTCACGTGCTCACAATTTAAATTGACTTGATTGATGTAAAACAACTGCTTCGTATTGAATTTCTCCAGACCACTTAATACTGTTTTACGTTGCTTCCAGTTTTTAGGCTTTGCTAAATAATCATCCATCAAAATGCTTAGAACGTGATAACGTTCCTGATCGATAAATAAATCTTCAAAGCTCTTTTTAAACGTTTCATTCTGAAAAATACAAATTTCTTCGCAGTCAGAATCAGAGTGATATTCTTTTTTTTAATCTTAAACTTACATATCTAAAACGCAAAATGTGGTCTGCAAATTTCCATTCTCCGTTTTGGTATTCCTTCCAAAACTTATCCATCTTGTAATGTGTGTTTATGAAATCCTTTACAGAGAAGATCGTATCATTTATTTCCTTGAATGTGAAGTTTTCCTTTTCACTCAGGAGATTTCGATGATCACGGTCCGTCAGGTATTCTCTGATATCTGCTACACCGTTCTCTTTTTTATCATTTAATAAATTAATAATTAAATCATTAGTAATTTTTTGGATGTAGAGGAAAATATTTTGCAGAATGTTTTATACCAAGAGCATGGAGCATTGACAATTCAATAACTCCGGCGTACACCCATCCGACTCCGCTCAAATCCGAAATGCTGTGAAAAGTGAATTTCATCAAAAATTAACAGTGTTTAAAGTAATTGGGCTATTTCTGTTCTGTGACTGTGTCTGACTTTGACTTACAAAAGGGCGTCATAGAAGAAGGGAACTTCCGCCGTAGCAAAAGGCATGTCTACATAATTATAGTTATTTTATCATTTTCCAATGAATATGTAGCAAAATGAGAAGATGAATAACTCACTATATACGTGTTTATGTTCCTCTTCATCGTAGCGCCCTTTAACCTTATCCATCCAAACGGACCAATGAAAACGTGGGTTTATACCAAAACTGGAAATATCAAGTTTGATTCATTCAAAAGCGGAAACTTTGATTTCTAAAAAAAGATATTTTGGCTTGATTTGTATTCTTACTAAACATCTTGATACTCCTTTGTGAGTTGCCACTGTTGTATTCGATAACCCATTGTCATCAGGTTTTCAAAATGATTATCCTCAGAGAATGTTATCTAAATTCATGGAATGGAATTAATTAAAATATCATGAAAATGGGCGAATGTAAATAATAAGTACTTACATTTTTATAAAGTTCACGAAACCCAGGGAAAAATCGGTCCTTCGTAAATTCAATAAAAATGTTAGAAACTATATCAAGTATAATCATTTGATTTGTGAAATGAGATTAACTTCGTAAGAAACTGGTGGTACATCCTGAGTTCTGGTTGCAGCAGCAACTACTTCTCGTAAAAGAGTGAGATCTCGAGGAGCGAGTGACGTCCCTTTCCACTTCTCATACTCTTTGAATTTCGTTCTCGAGACTACCTTGAAATACGCCGTCTTCACAAGATCCGTGAACTTTGAAAACTACGACATACATAATTGAATTATTAGAAAAATAGAATATGTGAATTTGGAGTAATTGTTTGAGTAGTCAAGTGACAAGTGACCTACATCTTGCTGCACCTTAACGGCCGATCGTCCATGATAAGAATGCATGTACAAGTCTGGCGTGAGGAAGGGCATCCAACTAAACAGTTTCTGGACACAACCTCGAACTCTACACAGTTCACACACAGACTTCAATAAAACTGAATAATTTGTAATTGGATGTCAAGTTCGGGTGGGAATGGTTTACCCTCTGTAATGGTGCCGCTTGATATTTACAGCTATCATCATTGCCTCATTATTGAGTTCATCGGACATATAGTAGAACAGCCTCCACTGAAGGTATCTCACTAATAATTCCATTTCCAAATCATGAATCATGAATATTTTGAAGATTAATGAAGCATTGGATATAGCGTCAAATAGGTGTTCTTACTTAATCTGAGAGCAGAGGACTGCTTAAACACCGCCTCAAACTCAGAGAGAAACTCCTGGTCCTGGTGGGGGTCTTTCCTTGGATCCCAATGATGAGGATAGGGCACTCCTCCGGGATTAATCTTTTCGTATAACTCTGTCGCAAACATTTGCCAATCGAATTCTCCGACCTATTCATTCAAATAACGCTTGTCTAGATCATATCATATTAATTCATCGGTTCAAATTAAGGTAGTTACTGAAGGCATTCCAAAGTTTCCCGGAATGTTGGCGGCCGCAGAAGTGAGGTTAGGACAGGATTTCCCAATTACGCTCGGGTCCCCGGCCAATGAATCTAAATAATCCTTCTGGCCCGGTATTTTGACCCGGTCTTTGATAGTGAACTCCAGACAAATAATGTCGTCCGCGATGATTTCTAGATCCTCAGCGGGTACATTGAGTTCAGTGAGGAGCATGAAAGACTTCTTCACAGTTTCCTTGTAGATACCATAGCTGTAGGTGAGGACGCCTCCAACTTTAAAGTAAGCCGGTACACTACATTAACAAGTCAAGAAATTAATAAATGATAAATTAGGCTTATATGATATTTAAAAAATTTCCTTACCTTTGCGCCACAAACATTTGGGTTTTGCCATTTTCATCCTTGTAATACATGCCTTGCAAAATTGCCGCTCCCGTCAAGGAATACGTGAGAATTGACGCCATCGTGGTTATAACGTCCCGCTTACTGTATTTGCCACTCTTACTGACGTTGTAGAGATTGAAATATTTCAACCATTTATAAAATGGCTGCAATCCCTGCTTCTCTCGCATCTCTGGAATTTCGGTAAAATAAAACTTTTTTTTTAAATTAAAAACCAGAAAAAAATGCGTTGGTTCGGTTTTGCCGTCTTGCCTTCGTTTAAGCAAGCCTTGTAAAATGGAAGGATCAAAGTGCTTGGGAACTTCTTGTACTTCCGAAAGAGATGGGCAAGCGTTGTGCTAGAATGAAAGTCATAATTAATCCTTCCACCAATTGTCCCAAATGTCCACATCTTATCATCCTTTTGAGAAATGGCACTCGTGCCACACACGAATCCGTAGAAATCGTTACAAGGCTCGACACTTTTATTCATTGGTTTCAAAAGTCTTTTGCTCATGCGGTCACATACTTCCGTATTGCAGATGTATGGATTATCAATCTCGGTGTGGAGCCAGGACACGATGAATATTCCGGCAAATATCACATTCACGAGAAGTACAGAGAGTAGGAGCGCCAATAACATGATCACGATCCGGTGGGAATTTACGGATTGAAGCCAAAGCCATTCCACGATATTCATGAGGTGCATCAGGGGCGGCCTGAAAATAAGTATTTATGAATTCCTTCGGGTCTGAAAATTGTTCTTCTTGAAGTATTATTTAAACCTTGAATATTGTATATCCAAGTCGCTGTGCGTGAGTCCAGCATATATCTGCTTTGTACTCGCATCCCCCGAATTCCTTTTTTTGCGCACCCTCCTTTTTATACTCCCAAACGCTGTCTGAACTGTGCTCAGGGAATAGGCGGATATACTCCTGAAACTGACAAGAGATTTTTCGTCGAATTGTTTTGATGCGGTTCCCGGAGTCAAAAAACCGGAAGGAGAACGATGTGGAGCAGGATTATTAGACGGAGCGTGAGCTTGACCAGTGCCGGTGGTGTTACTAATCCCAATTCCATGATCTCCTATCTTCTTTATATCCACATAACTTTCCAGTCTATCAAGAAGATTGCCAAATCTTCGGGAAGGAAATAATTCAGAGACCGTCGATTTTGATTCGGGACCTTAGCACAAATCAAAAACAAAAACCAGTGTCATTATTGTCATTCAAGAATTTATCACTGTAATCTCAGAACATACTCGCTTGGTTTGCCTTGTTTTTGGCAAGCAAAGCATTTCGTAACTTCTCCGAAGTCTTTTTGTGATCGTCGGTTCTCTTCATCTTACTAATGACCTTTGGAATTCGGCAGGATAAGTTAACACTGCATGCAAATGTATTTCCCTCTGCAAAGAATAATTTCTGCGCAAAGTCAAGGACTTGTGATTCCAATCGATTGTCGATATCATTCGAAATCTGGGTGACATAATCATGGTGCCGTATCAATGACAACAATGTAACGTCTGGAAACTGACTCGATCGACTTAAATGCTGAGAAAAATCACGTGGAACAGTTTCATGCAGAGGTGATAAAGATTTTTTTCAAGTTTGCCAATAAAATAGTACATTCTTTTAATTTTTTATTTTAAAATGAAAATAATGCTGTAATGGTTTGATCAAGCAACAGTTTCATGTAGGTTAAGAAGGTACACATCTTCACGTAAAAGAAGGAGCCCGTGTACATTCTAATTTCACGACATGACCGCAAATATCTCCTTCCATGAGGATCATTGTGACTCACTAAGAGTAGCCTCTTCAGTTTGATAGATTTTTGGAGGAGAGTACCTCCTCCGCGTAGGGTTTCTTTTAAGCCAAGGATCATAAGTCCACTGCCCATGATCAGGTTGAACTTCACCAAAAAGGAAAGCACGTTGAACGACTTGAGTAGTAAAGTAAACATGCCGACACAGGCAAAGAAAGCTCCAAAAATTGCAAAAGGCAAGAGGTGATTTCCAATGCAAGAAGTTATGATCCTATTCAGGACTAAAAGCGCCTTGTACTGGAACATTGGAGTGAATGGGGCTACTCGAGAACTTCTCGAATTTGCTTCGACCTTTTCCCTGTTTTAATGAAAATTAATGCATATAACAAAGAATGATTTAATTTTAGGCTGAATGAATAAGCATTTACAATTACATCAAATTGTCGATCCAAAATGCGGCGAGCATGAAAACCGCAAAGATTAAGAGGGCACCGTAAGCAGTGCAAGTGACAGCAATACTCCCCAGGTGCAAGTCATTTAAACCAGTTGCAATNCAAGATGTGATTTCCAATGCAAGAAGTTATGATCCTATTGAGGACTAAAAGCGCCTTGTACTGGAACATTGGAGTGAATGGGGCTACTCGAGAACTTCTCGAATTTGCTTCGACCTTTTCCCTGTTTTAATGAAAATTAATGCATATAACAAAGAATGATTTAATTTTAGGCTGAATGAATAAGCATTTACAATTACATCAAATTGTCGATCCAAAATGCGGCGAGCATGAAAACCGCAAAGATTAAGAGGGCACCGTAAGCAGTGCAAGTGACAGCAATACTCCCCAGGTGCAAGTCATTTAAACCAGTTGCAATCATGATGGGTAAAGTGTTGTACACTTCCGGAGGCAAGTAATGAGCAGGCCAATATCTCCAGCTCGTGCGACTCTCGAAATACATTATAAATGGAATCAAGGCTTGACATGGTGCAAATACCGCACAGAATTATCATAGGTCGATTTAATCGCTTCTCCAGTGGTCCAGAGAAATCTTCACCCCAAGACCCGAATTTTTCTGCAAAAATAATTGAGTTTTTGAATGAGCAAGTTTTAAAAAAAATAATTTTGTATTTTTTTTTTACCTTTCCAACATTGTCTGGTTAATATCAGTGTATTGAGCAACTGCACAGTAGATTGAAAGTCGAATGCCAAGGCGAGTACCATCATGTTAGCCAACCACCTCGTCAACGTATGCAAAGTGAAATCCAGGAATTCTTTGCCGCTCACTGTGCGTGGGTTCACCTTTGGAATGGCAGACAAGAGGTAGATGTTGTCCATCGTGAGTAGTACAACTCGGATGTAGAAGATGACGTAAATGATTCGGAACTTTGTTCCTCTAAAGCGACCAGCTTTGGAGTCAAACTGGACTGGAACGCATAGCATTGCATGACACGCAGTCACAAGGTAGGCAAACCATTTCTCCCATGTCGCAAGCCCTTTAGTTTTGAAGCCCTCCGGA
The DNA here is from genome assembly GCA_027743895.1 of Seira musarum. NCBI lineage: Eukaryota > Metazoa > Arthropoda > Collembola > Entomobryomorpha > Entomobryidae > Seira > Seira musarum. Next base: position 12,516 of record JAHZMX010000034.1, read on the forward strand.
TTGGAAGATGAGACTCCCGGATAAAGATTGAGATTCAATCCATTTAACTCCAATTTCGAGCAATTGGCGGACCTTATTGCTTGCTGAAGATCTGAAGTTTTCGGACTTAATTCCATCTCGTTCAGATAGAGTTTTGCCTCTGGATTACGGTTTTCTCTTGGACGTTCCCGTAACTTACGTAATGCCAACATGACACGAATTCGAAATTTGAGAGCTGCAGTCTTCTGCTCGACTGACAAATTTCTCACAAGCGTTAAGTTAATTTTGATTCGAATGAATATTTCTTAAGACAATTGAAGAAAAAAAATCATGGACATTTCCTTGTTCTTACATGGAGTAATTTAAAAACTAATTTGAGCAGGGACATGCAAGCAATTTTTTTGCCAATTAAATCAATATGGGTCTATTTTATGGAATTTACCTAAGCGTTGTGGTTGTATATTTTAGTATTATACAAGGGTTTCTTCGTAGTAATATATGTTGTCACTGATATTGATTCCATTTTTGTAATAAATGCCTATAAAATATTAACTTTTCTCAAGGTACCCCTAAAAATTCGTACATGTTTGGAAGTTAGACTGATAAATAATTAAAATCCCTTAAAGAAAAGTTAAAAATGGGTTCCACCCGTTATCTCGGGGATAATAATTTTTGCCCACTGACTTGAAATCTAGAACCGGAACCTTGCATTTATATCTACAAATCCCCCTTTCATGACTTGACAGGGCCAACTCTGCATATTTTGTCCTTTTTTAGATGGCGTCACAAAAAATTACGTACTTTTTTTTTGAAAGTGGACATCTTTGGCGGTTGCGCAAATTTAAAAAATACCTCAAGTTCTAATGAATACTTGTAATTACTTATATGAGGTGTATTTACATGAGAAGTTTAGGAAACTTCCAGTAATTCCCGAAGTATAAAATAAAATTATAATTAAAGAAATCATTTGTAATGCAGATAATATGCACAAAGGATATTGCTCCAGGATATGCTTTGATTTTTGTTACTCGTAAATTAACTTTTCAATTCAATTCCTGGCTTTCGGTGGAGCAGTTTTTCATCTTGAAATTTATGAGACTAATTTGGAAACTTTTGTTCCAATTTTTTGCGGAATTTAAGACGCACAGGTCTCGCGAACAGGTCGTTTTATTTTTTTCAACCGAATGCGTAATATTTCATAGCGGTGATAGGGTATGGGGTGTAGGGTCGAGATGTCAATGTTCAATGTTTTTATTTTAATCACGCGTTCAGTTTTTGAACCATGGGGAACATGCAGGTACGGAGGGTATAAGTATACGTATGCATTTGAGATCATTGGTTTAACAATGTGTACTGGCGGGCGGGTTAACGAATTCTAATTCTGGCATAGACATGAGGAGGCTAAAAAATGAGCTTATCTGCTTTGCCGCCCACTCAGCCTTAGTAGGCAGATATTTCTTACATATAAGTACATAGTAATAGGAAGTTGAAATGTATAGTCGTCGCATAAAGTAAAAAAAATATGGAAGCTCACGGGTTTATTATTCACGATTAGATAAGGATTTTGATAAGAAGATGGAAAAAACATCCAGTAATTCCGGTACTCGTTACGTTACACATAATTTTGACTTGAGATCTTAAGCACATAACAAAGGTTTTGCTTTGGGTGTAGACTTTGCTTAGACATTCCATTAGATACTTTTTTAAAAAATGAGTTGGAAGAAAAGCAACATCATAAAAGCGAATTTAGACAATGATGCGTTAAAGTGTCCCGTTTGCAATGTAGTTCCAAACAAGAAAGTGTATCAATGCAGACATGGACACATCCATTGTCAAAGTTGCGTTGCGAAGTTTAGCACGTGCTCCGTTTGTGAATCTTCTGATGAGAGATCTGATTTTTCAAGAAATCTCTTCATGGAATCTTTACTGGATCGAATGAGATTTGAATGTTTGTTTTCTAAGCGTGGATGCAAGATTAAGTCAAATAGAATGGAATTTTACAATCACATCATTATCTGCGATTAGTAAGCCTACAAAATAATTTTTTTGCTACAACTGCAGTCAATTAAAAATAATTCATATTTTTTGTAGTGGATTTTCGATAGGAATGTGCAAACTTTTTGGACACACAAATTGTGACTTTAAACTACAATATGGGAACGCAGTGGAATTTATAAATCACTTACGGACAAAACACAGATCCGCTTCCGTTAGTTGGCCACCTAACGCATGTTTCTCAGCGGACCTAATTCTCAAAGACTTTTTCTCGAAAGGGATTGTGAAAAATTTAAAATTAGCTACGTGGTATTTCCTCTTAGAAAATTGGCCACCAGACTCCGAAAACGATTTTTATAATTTTATGTAAAATTAAGAAAGGTGAACTCTCATTCGTCTGCTTGAATCTTCACATCGACAAACCAAGTCTACCTCAACATCCGGCTTGGACTTTCACTGCGGATTGGTTAAACATGGGATTGACTATCAACACAAATGTAATAATAAAAAATATTATTTCCACCCATGGGTCCTCTCTACATTCGTGATCTTTTGGTACATTTTTTATTTAAATTAATTTCAGGCTGGAGTTACAAATATAAAAATTCAGCTGCCATTAATTTGCGGATGTGACAAAGACATGGAAAAGTTTTTGGAGGATCCACCGTTTAAAATCAGTATTTCGTATTTATTGCGTCAACGAAGGTTATGTACTATTCACAGTGACTGTGCACTTTCCATTACAAACGACTCTTCGTTCGGTTCAAACCCTCGTCCACACGTAAATTACCCTTTCTTTCCGATGGAGATTACTGGAAATTTTGAGCATAACCATAATATTGTTGTACTTGTTGAAACGAAATAAAAATTAAATACACGCGCAAAAAAAATATCAATCCATTTTTATTTTGTTGGGTTTGCTCATTTCCTGACCTTGGTTCTCTGGAGAAACATATTCGTCCGCTCAATTTTTAGAATTTTTGTGGTAATGCAAAAATAATTTTGATTTGCATTTTGCAGCTTCATCAATAATTAAATGCATTTATAAATGCAGAGCTGTCTCGTTGCACTTTTAACTTTTTTATTTCGTGGCATATTTGATCCGGATAAACAATTATAATTAAAAAATTTCCAGTAATTTAAAAAAGAATCGATTCATATTTGCTAATGTACCTTAAACAAGCCACACTTGTCGGCATTAAGTATATCATTATCATATTTATGTAGCATGTAGCCTACTTTTCAAGTTAAATATTCTGTTCACAACCTCTTATCTTGGATTTTTATGGAATCGGAGTCCATATTTATGTCAACAAAAGCTCATGATAAGTTATTATCATGAAATGATGCATCCTGTAATGCCGAGCCATTGCATAAAATAAGTCATAAGCAAAGAATTTACTTTCGAATTGGGTGTTGGTCGTTGAAAATATTTTAATTTCACGGCATTTTTATTTGTGTAAAATTATTTAAAAAAAAATGAGCATTGCATGGGAAATGGAAGAAATTAAGAAGGAAGACTTTGAGTGCCCCGTTTGTTTTAATATTCCATCGAAAGAAATTTACCAGTGCAAAAATGGTCACATAATTTGTGATTCATGCATCATTGACTTGCCATTATGTCCTGTGTGCCGGGTCTCCTTAGGAGAAACAAAACGTTCACGAAATCGGTTCATGGAATCAATTTTGGATCACATTAAATTTGATTGCCCACTATCGGATCGTGGATGTAAGGAACGCATGAAGAGAGCGGATTTTGACAAGCATAAATTGGTTTGCAAATTGTAAGCACATTTTTTATAATTATTTGAGGACAAGTCGAGTTGAAAATAATGAAATTTATTTTAGTGGGATCTCCCTCGACCTTTGCAAGCTTCTTGGACATCCAAGCTGTACTTTTAAGCTAAACATTGCCAATTCGGAGGCGGCTGCACAGCATTTAAAAACACAGCACAATTGCCCCTCTTTCGTTAGAACTACAAAAACTCGTTTCCGGAGCTTCCTAGTCTACGAAGATTTTGGCAAATATGCGATTTCTAAAAACGTAAAATCAGCCACTTGGTACTTTCTTTTGGAAGATCAGCACGAGAAAAAGATTTTTGTAATTTTTTGCAAAACAAAAAAAGATCTAGCATCATGGCTAATGCTTAGATCTGAAATTACAATCTTTTAAGTTTGTGCCAAAGGCTTCTACTTCAGAATGGTTGGATGTGGCTATGCATGTTCAATCCAGCGTAATTTATTCCCAATTTTATTTCATTATTGTGCAATTATTTTAATTGGAATTTTAAGAAGTTGCTCCAATTTTTTTTAGCTTGGAGGCACCTCACTGAGATGGCAGATTCCGTACGCATACGGCACGGAGAAGGAGTTACGAGCATTGATGGACGACCCTCCATTCAAAATCAGTCTTCCCTACTTGATCTGGAGAAGCAACACACCTGAAGGAATTCTCACAACTGCGATCATCGGCATGGAAATTAGTGACAATAGCGTGTCCAATGCCAAAGGAAAGGATGAGGTCAAACCTTTGAAGATCGCGCCAAATGTGGAGTACAAACAGCAAAACTAATTGATTTACTACATTTATTGATTCATGTCATTGTTAAATAATTACATTAAAACTAGCTATAAAGCCAAAACAATAGTGATTGTTGTGTCAGCCACCCATTTCATACTTTCGATGAATGTTTCTTTATCGACGAAATAGAAGCGTCCCACGTACATTTTCATTTCCCTGCAAGACCTTTCATACTTCCTTCGATACAAGTTCGAATTCCTTCTCAGCATATATTTTAGTTCTCTGGATTTCTCCAGCGTACCGGCTGCCCCACCGAAAACGAAATTAAGTGCAAGAGAGATTAACAAACTTGCAGAGACTAAATCAATTAGGAAGAGTGGGCTCATTTTGATGCCCCCTTGAATCAAACTTGTCGCGGTAACAGTGAGCATCATTAATGCTGAAAATACCACAATGGGAACGACCAGTGTTCCAAGACAACAATTGTAGATGCGTGCGAATGTTTGGAGTGCCCGGTATTGGTGAAGGGGTGTATTGCAGTTTACGTTTCCAGACATCCGTGAAATATTTTTTCTAAAATTAAAATGAAATATAAATCATAAATCATTGCAAACCACTATAGGGGTAATATGAGAATTTACATGATTGTCGTTGTCCAAAATTGCATGATAAGGTAAACGGATGATATGATTACTATTGTTGAGCCACTTAAAATCACTACCACGTTTCCGAGAACAAGGTCATGTGCGATTCCAAAAATAATACCATAATTTGAGTCATAGAATTGTCTCGGAAGAAATTGGGATCCCCAATACCTCATGCTATGCCTGAGTTTTAAGAGTAAAAAATTACTCAGACCATTCACTAATTCAGTTGATAGAAAAATTGATTACCTGTTTTGCATGTGAAGGACTGGAGAAAAAACTGAGATAATCATGAAAAAAATCACCCCGAATCTGATTCCATGAAAGTGTCGAGTTTCAATGGGCCCACTAAAATCCTCGCCCCATGAACCAAATCTTCCTAAAAATCAAAAGATGTTCTGTAAAACGCTCTTAAAACCTTTATTGCTCCTTTCTAAACGAAAAATTACTGTGCCAAATTCTCCTTGTCGCCACAATTGTGTTGAATATCTGCACGGTCGATTGCTGTAGCTCAATCATCACACCCCATATCATCATACTTGCGAGGAGGCGCGATGTCAAGTGACTCCAAAAGTCCAAGAATTCCTTCTCTCCAACTGTTTCCAAATCAAGTTTTGTGGAAATGCACAGGAGATAGAAGTCATCGAGCGTAAGCCAAAATACCCGGAAATACCAAAAGTGCAAGATGAATTTGCTGTTGGTCAACTTGAGAATGCCCTCTTTCTCACTATAGTAGATTGGCACGGCTTTTGTTATGTAGCCGTACTTGATTAGTCGAACATACCATCTTTCCCAACGAGCTAGTCCCAGTGATTCACTTTTAGTGGACATTTGAATACGGACACTATTTCTGCGCCCATTATTCGTAAATAGGTTTGATGCGAGAGAAGGATACAAAATTGAAAAAGGCGATGAGAGAATGACGAATACAATCTTAGTTCAGTTAACTTAAAACTTTAATACACTTTTAACTCATAGGTTCATAACATCACATGAATCCGTTATTCAATGCTTGATCTGCTTCCTGCTCTGCTTTCCTTCTCATATTCCCCCTAACCTTGGTTCTAATAGAATTCCTTTTCATTAATCAATATAGTAGCAAATAACAATAGTAACAATAAACACGACTCCTTGGCAATTGTATTATGCCCTGCCAGGAACAATTCGCAAACGTTGATGGTGGGATTTCTTGCGATTGTGACGCATATCCAGTCTCATTTGACCCCATGTTTCTAGAATTTATAGTTTTCAATCTAAAAAAAATTCTCGAAACTTGTGACTTGCTATCCAGCTCAAGACTCACTGGTCGTTGTCAACTTAATTCATATTCTATGTATTTTTTATTATTTTGTATAACTGGTAATATGGTAAGTACGTAATCTTAAAAAAATACTTATGTAGGGCTACTGAGGCTGGGCAAAATAAACTGCCTACTTTACTTTCCAAACAAAAGTCATTAATATAAGAAAAATTGAGCATGTAAGCGTTTTTTTGCTTTGGAATTTGTTTTTATTCTTTTGAGCTACCCAATTTTTTTGATTTTTAAATGATTTCATAATGTCTTCTTAGCTATGCCACATTGATAACTCTCAATTGATATTGATACTGAAGAGGTACCTGTATCTACAGAGCCAAAACAATAGTAATTGTTGTGTCAGCAACCCATTTCATATTTTGGATGAATGTTTCCCTATCGACGAAATAGAAGCGTCCCACGTACATTTTCATTTCCCTGCAGGACCTCTCATACATCCTTCGATACAAGCTTTTATCTCTTCTCAGAAGCCTTTTTAACTCTCTTGATCTCTCCAGGCCCGCTGCTGCGCCACCGAAAACAAAATTAAGTGCAAGTGCAATCAAAGATCCTCCTGCGAGTAAATCAATTAGAAAGAGAGGGGTGAGTTTGCTCCCCCTTTGAATCAAAATGGTCACAATAACAGTTTGCATAAGTAGTCCTCCAAATATCACGTTAGGAACGACAAATGCACCCAAACAGCAATTGTAGATGCGCGCGAATGTCTGGAGTGCACGGTACTGGTGAAGAGGCGTATTGGAACTCAGCTTTCCAGAAACCCGAGAAATATTTTTTCTATAATGAAATGAAATATATATGATCTCATCATTAGTCGCGATGAAGTATTATTGGGGTACTATGCGAATTACATGATGGTCGTAGTCCAAAACTGCATGATAAGGTAAATTGATGATATAAGTAGGACCGTTGAGCCACTCAGAATTGTTGCCACATTTCCAAGCATCAGGTCATTTAAGACTCCAAAAATAATCCCAAAATGGGAATCATAGAATCTGGATGGCAAGAATTGGGAGCCCCAAATATCTAAAACTGTGCCTAGATTTCGAAAGTCACAATTATTAAAATATTAAACTGCTTTAATTAATTCAATCTGAGTACGTACCTGCTTTGCAAATGGAGAATGACTGGAAAAACTGACAAAACGAGGAGGAAAATCACTGTGATTCTAATTGCATGAAAGAGTCGGACTTCAAGTGGTCCATTAAAATCCTCGCCCCATGCCCCAAATCTTCCTGAATAATCAAAAGATGTTTTGTAAAATATGTCGATAAACGCTTTTTGAATTGCTTCATTGCAGAATTACTGTGCCAAATTCTTCTTGTTGCCACTATCGTATTGAATATTTGGACTGAAGACTGCTGCAGCTCCACAAACACTGCCCATATCATCATACAAGCAAGGACGCGAGATACTGCATGACTCCAATAGTCCAGAAACTCCTTCTCCCCAACTTTGGCCAAGTCAAGCTTGGAGGAAATGCAGAGGAGATACAAGTCATCCAGAGTTAGCCACACTAGCCGAGAGTACCACAAGTACATAAAGTACTTGTTCTTCGTCACCTTAAGGATACCCTCCTTCTCACTGTAGTAGATTGGAACGGCTTTCGTTGCATAGCCGTATTTGATGAGTCGAATATACCATTTTTCCCAACGGGCTAATCCCAGAAATTCGTAGTTTGTGGGTGTTCCACTACAATTTGCATGGATTTTTGAACGAAATGGAAAAGACTGCGCGATTTCATGGGTGTATGGCATAGCATATTGAGTTTCACTTGACCCCATGACTCCAGACCACAGCTTTTTTTTTTGTAAACTTGCAACTTGCCTTCTATCTCAGGGATGACTGTTTACGGTCAGCCTTTATTTATGTCAAATTTGATATTTTACGTAACTCATAAAATTTCCGGGACTTGGGGAACAATGATTCATGCTTGAGAAGGCTAAACAGAGTACCTACCACCAAAACCTATTAAATTTTGCAAGAAAAACCATGTTCCCAATTTTCATTTCAAAAATGTTCATTCTGAACTACCTGAAGTTTATGAATTTTTTAATTGATCGAAAGTACAAAAAGCAAATATTTTAGCAATAGCTTGGTCTAAAATCCATTTACAATTATTGACGAAAGTTTCCTATTCAACGTAATAGTAATACCCAATCCTCATCCTCGTGCGCCGACAACAGATTTCAAACTTCCTCCTATAAAGTTGCGCCTCCCTCTTGAACAAATGCTTGACTTCCAATTCCAAACATCTTTCCAACATTTTTTAATTTACTGTTTTACATTTACATTAATACATTTAATTTAATGTTTGCGAAGAAGAGGGGGGACATTTTTTGATAATTTGATGAACTACCTTCCATTATTTTATAGCTCAATTTTTAAACGCAATACCGATAAACAAATGTAAATACCTATATAGACGAAACAATAGTAATTGTTGTATCAGCAACCCACTGCATATTTTCAACGAATGTCTCACTCTCGACAAAATAAAACTGTCCAACGTACATCCTCATGTCCTTGCAGGACCTCTCATACACCCTCCGATACAAGTTTTGATCTCTTCTCAGCAGCACTTTTAACTCTCTTGATCTCTCCAGGCACGCGGCTGCACCGCCAAAAACAAAATGCAAAGCAAGGGTAATCAAAGAGCCTCCTACGATTAAATCAATTAGAAAAAGGGCGCTGAGTTTGTTCCCCCTCTGAATCAAAATGGTCGCAATCACAATTTGCATCAAAAGCCCTCCATATATCACGTTAGGAACGACAAATGTGCCTAAGCAGCTATTGTAAATGCGCGCGAATGTCTGGAGTGCGCGGTACTGGTGAATAGGCGTACTGCATCCCACTTACCAGAAGCCCGTGAAAGATTTTCTCTTCAATTCAAGAAAATCAATAAAATTATGCAAAATAGTTAGTAACCCTATACATTTGGGGTAATGTGAGAATTACATGATTGTAGTTGTCCAAAACTGCATGATAATGTAAATGGATGTTATAAGCAGGATTGTCGAGCCGGTCAGAATCGTTGCGACATTTGCAAGCGTTAGATCATTTAAGGCTCCAAAAATAATCCCAAAATTGGAATCATAGTATCTGGACGACAAGAACTGAGATCCCCAATACCTAGAACTGTGCCTATATTTCCAAAAAGTTGGATATAAGTTTCATTCAGCTTTTTGGACTAAATCTGAAAATCTACCTGCTTTGTAGATGGAGAACAACAGGGAAAAGGGACAAAAGAAGGAGAAAAATCACAGTGATTCTGCTCAAATGGAAGAGTCTCGTTTCAAGGGGCCCGCTAAAGTCGACACCCCATGATCCAAATCTTCCTAAAAAATGAAAAGATGTTTTATTGTGAAACAACTTGAAAAACGTACTCGCATTGTTTTATTAAAAGATTACTGTGCCAAGCCCTCCTGGTTGCAACAATCGTGTTGAATATTTGCACCGTAGACTGATGCAGCTCCACAACCACTGACCATGTAATCATAAAGCCAATAACGCGAGATATTGCATGACTCCAAAAGTCCAGAAACTCTTTCTCTCCAACCGCTTCCAGATCAAGTTTGGTGGAAATACAGACGAGATATATGTCATCCAGAGAAAGCCAAATTAGTCGAGAGTACCACAAGTACATGAAGTACTTGTTCTTCGTCAACTTTAGGATACCCTCTTTCTCACTGTAATAGATTGGAAGGGCTTTGGTGATGTAGCCGTACGTGATAAATCGAAGATACCATTTTTCCCAACGGGCTAGTCCAAGGGATTCTCTGTTTGTCGTCATTTCAATACGATTTGTAGAGGATTTTGATAGTATTCGAAACGTGTGTGAGATTTCATGAGTAGCAGTTTCAATTGACCCCATCTTTCTTTTAAATGAAACTTGTGATTTGCCTTATGCCTCAGGGATTAGTGATTGAGGTCAGATTTAATTATGTCGCAGTTGATACTGTACATAACTCATGAATATGACGTTACGGAGGGATCAGTCGTAACGAGTCATGTTACGGAATACAAAATAAGGTACCTACCATAACCCTTTAAATTGTGTAAGAAAAACGATGTTCAAGTTTGCCTTTTTAAATTACTCACTCTGATTGTGAGCTACCTAAACTTTATGAATTTTTTATTGGCTCAAAGTACAAAAAAATTAAATAGCAAATATAAGAGTAATAGCTTGGTCTAAAATCCATTTACAATTATTGATAAAAGTCCCCTTTTCAACGTAATAATAATGTCCAATCCTCATCCTCATGTCCCGACAAGAGATTTCGAACTTCCTCCTGTAAAGTTGCGTTTCTCGTTTGAACAAATGCTTGACTTCCAAAGATCTTTCCAACATTTTTCCTGCTCCATTCACAACGAAATGGAGTCCAACGGTCATGAGCAACATGCCGAATATAATGTCTGCGAAGAAGAGCGGCGACATATTTTTGTTTTGCTTTACTAAAACAGCAACAGCCACTGTGAGCATCCAAGAACCACCGAAAATTACAACAGGAACGATAGCCTTTCCAAGGCAATTTGTATGAATGCGGGAGAATGCTTGAAGGGCTCGGTATTGCTGAAAAGGAATTTCACTTCTCAAACCATTTCGCGATCTTTTGGAGATGTTTTCTCTAAAATCGATAAAAAATGTTTATATTTTTTGGAGTTTTGATCAAGCAATTTTGTATGCTTACATGATATTCGTTGTCCAAAATCTCATTAGATGAAAAACCGCGACTATGAGCAGAACAGGACATGCAGTGCTCAACACAGTCACGTTTGACAAAAGGAAGTCATTCACTATTCCAAAAATCCAACCCACGACTGAATTGTAAAGCCATGAGGGCAAAAGTTGAGAAAATGTCTGCGAAGAAGAGCGGCGACATATTTTTGTTTTGCTTTACTAAAACAGCAACAGCCACTGTGAGCATCCAAGAACCACCGAAAATTACAACAGGAACGATGGCCTTTCCTAGGCAATTTGTATGAATACGGGAGAATGCTTGAAGGGCTCGATATTGCTGAAAAGGAATTTCACTTCTCAAACCATTTCGCGATCTTTTGGAAATGTTTTCTCTAAAATCGATTAAAAATGTTGATATTTTTTGGAGTTTTTATCAAGCAATTTTGTATGCTTACATGATATTCGTTGTCCAAAATCTCATAAGATGAAAAACCGCGACTATGAGCAGAACCGGACATGCTGTGCTCAGCACAGTCACGTTTGACAAAAGGAAGTCATTCACTATTCCAAAAATCCAGCCCACGATTGAATTGTAAAGCCATGAGGGTAAAAGTTGAGAACCCCAATATCTTGCACTACCAAAACAACCACAAAATTAATGAATTGTTTTAGGGAAAATAAATTATTGCTACATTACCTCTGGCGACTTTCGATATGCATCGCAGTGGGAAATATGGATTGCGCCATGGAAAAGATGACGCCATATTTTATGCCATGGTAAATGTGTTTCTCCAGATAACCGTTGAAATTATTCCCCCATGAACCAAAACGATCTAGGTATTCATAAAAAAATGAATGATTTCTATACAAATTCTGAGCAGATTTTTTTTGCAAGAAATAATTACGGTGCCAAGTTCGCCTCGTCGCAACGGTCGTGTTGTACATCTGCACTACAGCATGCAAGTCTAGTGCCATCGTTGAAGAAATGAAAAAGCCCATCATTCGAGAGATTGTGTGAATCCAAAAGTCGAGGAATTCCTTTTCTCCCACTTCATTTATATCCACCTTCCTGGAGATAATGAGGAGGTAAGTGTTATCCAACGCCAATCCAAGCATGCGTGCATACCAGGTTAAAAGTGCAGATTTATTTTTGGTAAGCTTGAGGATCCCTTGATTTGAATCGTAGTGCATTGGAAGACACTGAATTTTGTAACCGTAATTGATCAAGCGGATGTACCATTTTTCCCAACGAGCTATCTTTAAATTCTCTATTCTCGAGCTGGAACTGGAACTGATGCGGGATTGCAATCTTTTCAAAGATTGAGATGGGCTTAGTAGGGATTTTGGTGGTTGCATTTTGTACAAACGTGAATTTTAACTCGAGAAAAAATTATTCGTGTTTGCAAGAATGCGGCCTTAATGAGTTTCTGCTGCGTACAAATTTCGGCCAAACGACTGCCTCTTCTATAAAACTTATTGAGTTTTGTAATATAATATACGTCCAGCACTCCTTTACTCAAAATTTTTATTAAAATTCTAGATCAATTTAGTTTTTTTTAAAAAAGTACCTAAAACTTTGACCCATTAAATGTAGGCATTACATAGCCTTCTCCAAAAAAATAAGTTTCTTTACGTAGGCAATCCAGTAAATATTTTATTTGCTGGAATGGAAAATGTGTATTTAGGTACTCGAACAAGCAAAGTAATTTTTGAAGTTGATGTTATATAAAAGATAGAGCAAAGTAATAGTCACATCTAGCAAATATTTCTGATTCAAAATTGGGGCAATTTGATTGCAATAACCAAAGCTACCTATGTAAATCCTAATTTCTACAAATCCTGACTTCAACAATCTGGAACGCCCCCATGGTCTGGAATAAACCATCAAGCGCATTCTAATGTTATGCGATAACTTCAATACTTTCACTTCCAAGATAATGCCAAAATCTGATGAGGTTGACAACCACAGCCACAAAGTACTTCAATTGAAGAATGTAAAACTGCTTAAGGGATGAACTAGATTTCAGTGCAGCCCATGAGAAAGATGACAAGCAAGTATTGCAGATTTAGTTATCTCGGGGCATCAGTATTATTTGTCGACTTTAGGGCTTTAAATTAAATTTGGCTTTTTAAATTTTGAACTACCTAAACTTCATGAATTTTTTAATTGATTGAGAGAACAAAAAATTAAATAGCAAATATAAGAGTAATAGCTTGGTCCAAAATCCATTTACAATTATTGATAAAACTTCCCTTTTCAACGTAATAATAATATCCAATCCTCATTCTCATGTCCCAACACGAGATTTCGAACTTTCTCCTGTAAAGTTGCGTTTCTCTTTTGAACAAATGCTTGACTTCCAAAGACATTTCTAACATTTTCCCTGCTCCATTGACTACGAAATGGAGTCCAANCTTCCCTTTTCAACGTAATAATAATATCCAATCCTCATTCTCATGTCCCAACACGAGATTTCGAACTTTCTCCTGTAAAGTTGCGTTTCCCTCTTGAACAAATGCTTGACTTCCAAAGACATTTCTAACATTTTCCCCGCTCCATTGACCACGAAATGGAGTCCAATCGTCATCAATGTCATACCGAATATCATATCAGCGAAGAACAGAGGTGACATGTTCTTATTTTGTTTTACGAAAACGGCAACAATCACTGTGAGCAACCAAGAGCCGCTGAAAATTATAACAGGAACAATTGCTTTTCCAAGACAATTTGTGTGAATGCGTGAGAATGCTTGAAGAGCTCGGCATTGCTGAAATGGAATGTTGCTTTTCAAACCGTTGCGCGATCTTTTAGAGACGTTTTCTCTAAATGGATTAAATTAAAATGTACACTAGTTTTGAAAGGCCCGGAGAAACTCCGGGCCGCCTTCGTGCAACGCCAGAGAAAAAGAAAGCAGATTCACATAAATAGTGTCAGCATGTATGTCAGCGGCGCTTCGACATAAATGCAGCAAGCAAGAATAGTAATCAGCCATCAGCTGTCCCTTGTCTTCATTAGGACATCAATCCGCAGCAATAATATAAACATTTCGCATGCTATCACTGTTCACGTTAAACAAAGCAAGCCACAAACGCCACGAATATTTATTTGTTTTCTATCATTAAAGCGATTAAAT
>JAHZMX010000035.1:0-10687 GCA_027743895.1 Seira musarum
CTACTGTCACCGTTAAATTTCTGAGTTGCTGTGTGATCTCTTGAACAACTAAATGTAACTGCATAATTTGAGTATAGCATTCTGCAGTTGTTCGCTATAAATAAAATTAAGAAAAAAGTCATGAGATCCAGAAACAATTGCAACCAAAACGTTAAATTAATTCTAAATAATATGCAACTAGAGTAGACGAATATAAACATTTACCTCGTTTAGAAGGGACTTCCCTCTCTGTACGTAACTTTGGTGCTCAGGAATGTATGAATGCCGATCGGCTTGTCCAAGTTCCGAAGCACTACTCCACCAATTTGGCTGAGGCAGAGAATCATCAGAGTTACGACATCGTAAAACACGGTTTAGTTCATCAGTAATTTGCTGAGATTCAATTGTTGAGAGGATTCTACTGCGTACAAAACATATAATTAGAGAAACTTTGGTTATGAATTTCACGCACGTTGCATGTGCAATTTAAATACCGACGAAACTCGGGCGGCGATCTTGACCTGATTGGTGAGGTGTGTGTGTGAAGCCCATCGTCATCCCATCCAACATTTGGAAACACTTCCTGATTTCTGAAATCTAATTCAGAGTAAAATGAACTGGACCTTGTAGGCTGTCTGTATGATTTGTTCAAGTTATTGGAAGACAAATTTGTTCTCTCCGAGAATCCTCTTGGTCCAAGATTGTCGTCAGGCTCGTGATTACGACTAGCCACGCTGTTCAAATCGAAATCATTACAAATTACAATTAGTAATTAGTACCAATAAGGAACGTTTCCTACAGATAATTTAAATTTAATCGAACCGTGGCATTGCGATGTAAGGCATTTCATTTCGGCAATTGTCCAAGCTGGCAACAGATCTAGAGTTCATACTACCCATCCCACTGGATGATTGCATTGATGGAGGTGATTTACTAAAATTACTGCGAAACAAGTTGTTCGGTAGAGTATTACAAGCCACGGATGGTGGAGGGACTAATGAAGCGCGAGCGGAGCTAGATCTTCCGTGTCTTTGAGCATCTAACTGAGTCACCCCTCCAGCGTATTGATTACCACCGTCGATCACACGTCTCAATCTGGTTTCAAGTGGAATAGAATCAATTTAAAAATCGAACCCCAAACGTCGTTTCCATGAAAAGTGATATATATTTTTTAAAAAACTGCTTAAATTCACTTACAATGACGCACCACCACCGGTAGCCCGAGGAGCTTTAATTTCGTTGTTTAAATCTGCGTGATTGTTATCAACATTTGAAGAGCACTTATTTTTGTCTCGAGTTGGATCAAGATGTGCGACATTATGAATAGGAACGAATGCAGATTCTCGCTCTCCATGGTCTCTAACAAATGGCTGACGTGGTCCCCTTACGTAATGAGCATAGTCTGGACCGGAAGAATTCGAATCAACAACTCCGAGCAAACCTCTAGGTTTCTTAATCATATTATCATCTTCCACCGGCCCATGGATATGATGATCTTCAGGTGAGATTGATGAAGCACCTCCTGAGGTCAATCGAGATTCATAACGAAAGGCTCGACCATAAGACTCATCATTTATCAATTTTAGCTAAGGATATGTCTGCGCCCAGTTTATCGTCTGTGACTTGTTGCATGAGTGCTTTTAACTCTAAAATTTCTAAAGAGAAATATAAAAAAATTAGGAAGTCGTAATTAAATAGTTTAGCGACATAATGAAATAAAATTTTTCGTCTGTTGTTGGGATGAAATTGCTTACTTCGTTGAGCTTGTTCTTTTGTAGCTGCAATATCTTTCACTTCCCTCATTTTCGATATGTTTTTGTACTAATACCAATCCGTGGCTGAGCACCAGTCCCTAAATTGAATGATTGGAATAAAACCATACATTTTAAAATATGCTACAAAAATGATACAAGAATATCAGAAATCTAATTCTACCAGCTTCCGACAACGGTCAACTAGTTTCTCATTGACCTTTTGTATTTCCTCTAATCTTCGAATGTAGTCCACTTTGTCCTGAGGGGCCATTTGCTACAATAGGTAATAAAAATTAGTTTTTATGTTCAAATGTTCCAAATACTCAGCTCGATTCGACACTGCTGCAAAATACCTGTCTAGGCGATGCCATTGCTTCTAAGCGTTCTGTTTTGTCAGCTTTTGGCAGCTCGTTAGTATTTCGATGTGAGCGACTAGATGATACGGCATAGGCACCATACTAAAAAAGTAAATTTTGAATGAACAATGGAATGCTTTATGTGCCCAAGTATTTTTAATGCAACTAATTAAGCGATATTAAAATACCACAGATAAATCTTCCTGACTTCCTGTTCGCGAACGAGACTCATTGTCCCCCAATCCTACACCAACTACGCCATCACACTGTAAAATAATGCCATTATAAACTTAATACTTTTCATTAGCAATTAGAACTTAATGGATTCAAAGATATCAATCTACCTTTTCATCACTTTTTTCTAATGGATTGTCTGCACCTCGACTAGGGGTTGGACTTATCACGTGGCCCTCCTTTGATAGTAGATCCATAAGCTCAAATTCGCATTCGTGAAGGCCATTGATTATATCTACCATGTCAGCAACTTTGTGAGTCACGTCCTGAAAACAATTTTAATAAACCTCTTGAGCTATTATATCAATTTACAATTACTCCTATAATAGTAATAATAAATGCATAAAAACATGAAAATATATAAATGTCACTAACGGGGTCCGTCGAAGGCGCAATTGAGTCCAGCGTTTCATACGCTCCATCAAGGGACGATCTTAATTGAGCTAACTGGCTCACCAATTCCTCCCTTGTCTGCATTAAATGAAAATACACCATTTTAAATAAAATCTCCACTCCCCACTTACAAATTAATTCTTTCTAACGAAAGAAACAATAATTGTCCAATGTTTTAAGTTAACGCAACGCCCAGCCTATAGAATACTTGTATTTTTTGACGAATTAGTATATCAGTTTTGCAAACTAATAAAGTGAGTTTGTGCGTAGTGTTCTTCGTCATAGCTAAATTACATAATTAATTTCCTTATTACTATTATTACTCTTATTATTATTATTACATGACGAACTTACGGGGTAATCGGTAGCAGGACGATTATTTTCCATTGTGGAATTGGATTTATTATTCTTCCCTTGTTTTCTTGTAGACATTATTGCATCTTGATCAATAAAAAAAGCAAATAGTAATTATTATAGCTACATTTATGACATCACGTATCGTATCTTCAAAAAAGATTCAATAAAAACCGAATAAATACGAAAATATAAATGTCACCTTTTGAACCCTACTATAATAGGGTAATACTGCAAATCAGTTGATGAAAAAACTTTGTTATTTTCGAAATTCAACTTTAATTTTATCATGACTTTAAAAAGGTTTCTGATGGCTCAACGTAAATAAATTGATAGTTGAACCAAATGAGACAGACAGACTCAACACAATTGTGTCGGGCCTTCAATTGCACAAATGAAAACACATGACACAAGAGTAAGAGCAGAACTTTCTTTTTTAGATAAACATCAGTTACGGTTACATTAAATCACAAACAAAACGAAATTACATACGAACTGAGCAATCACAAAGACACAATTTAATGGATTTATAACTTGAAGATTTAGAATTTGTTAGTGTTTCTTTTGTTGCAATTACAAGCGAGTTAGATAGAATTGCAAAATTGAGTTAATTACTTTGTCTTGTCCAGAACTAGAAAACTGCTAAATTCCAATGTTTTTAAAAAATCTCAAATTAAGCTTTTTACACGAGAGACCTGAGTTGAATATTTTTATAGATTTTGTTCATGATCATAATAATAAAAAAGATTTTCAAGTTGAAGTTTATTGTTGGAGTTTCCCAGGGAAACGAGAACTCTATGATGAGTTATCTGTGCGTGTGTGCTCATTTCACAGCTTTCTCAAAAGCGATCGATGCAGAACTAGCAGAACTGCAGTCAGAGACTGTACTGCAGTTTTTTAGAAAATATTTTCTTTGTTCATCCACCTCCACCACCACCATACCAGCTTCTGCATTTTACGCCTATAGTCTGGAGACAGGGGCTGTTCTTTACGTTATGTATGGTTATCAATTTTCGCTCATTTTTAACTTCTTTCTTTAATCCAATCCGGGAAAATTCCCTTTTCGATTTCCTTGGAATTGACCTACAAAATTATTACGTTCTTCCTATTATGAATATGAATACGTAAGTATAATGAATTATGAGAATATTAATATTGCAACGTCTTTCCATGAAATGTTGCATACAGTTTCATTTTTTATTCGCTCCGATCCGATGATGATTTATTTTTTGATTCACTTGAATGGTATTCTGTCACTTCAATGGCGCCATGGAACGAAAACATTTAACATATTGCAACTACTTTGTGGTTAATTAAACCAGATGGAATGAAAATTGGATATGCCAACTTTAGATACTTAGCAACTAAGGAAATCTTTTTTTTGCAAAATTTATCCTTTAGATTTGCCATATTCATTTTTTTTCCAAAATCAACATGATCAGAAAGTACCATCGTCGAAAGTTCATATCTGATTCGTATAATACCTATGTACTTTAAAAATGTTTCTAAAAATATATCGATGATATTGATGATTTGAAAGTCACTAACCACTGCATAAGTACTACATATTACGTATTGAATCAATATTCCACATTTCCGCATACTTATTGTTAATCCTTAATGAGTCCTGCATTGTGATTATTCGCATGGTATGGTGGTGTGGCTTTAAGATTAAATGGGAAAGTCAGGACTTATTTTACGTCGATGGAGAAAAAATATAAAAAGGCCATTGTAATACGAGAAGCATAATTTTTCTTTTAGAATTTTCCTTAATGGACCATTTCAGAGTTCCCTTCCCACGCATGACTAATGGAAAATGCCATTTTTTTCAATGAAATACATCAAATACAAAAAGATAGAAATGAGAGAAAAGATTATCAAGACAGGATAAATATTACTAAACTCCATTTATCTTTAGTGCCTCTTCTACTATTTAAAAGGAATTTCATATCATTAATTATCCAATCGTAATATGTAAAAATTAAATTACTGTTACAGTGCTCATGATGACATGTATGCCTATTTCACATCTATTATCAAAGTTAAGATCTGCTGAATTGAACCGAAATAGTAATTCTAATTCAATCTTGAATCTTCAATTATTAGAATGTGTAGGTATCTATTACATATCTGATTGATAGTTGATCATATTACCTAATCTACCACATAATCTGTGCATGAGCCTATATACATGCCTTGAGTTACTTCTGCGAAAATGTTCTCTTTCTTTCATTTTAACATTGAACCCCAATTAATTACAAGTTACAAGTAACACATAAACAATTTGCATACCACATGTCAAAATATCTACATGTATTAGAAGATGTTTAATCATAAAAAATGAAACGGGGTAAGTTGTACACACATAAATTTCCGATCATGAAAAATATTAATATGTATTTGCATAAATATTGCGATCGCTCATCGTTTCGCGTCATTAGTCATTTAATTAACTTGATCTTTGCATATGAGAGAGAGAGTAACATTTTTATTAAAAGAGAGCTTCTTTTCCTGTTCGTCAAAAATCATAATCCTGCGTGTTTTTATATTTGTTGACTTGTTTTCTAACATGACTTGTGAGTTGTAAAGTCAAAACCAATATGAACTGGTATTTATTACAAGCAAACAAGATGGAAGGGATATGGAGCAATTATGATTAAAACAAAACGAGTTAATGGGTTAAGCTAGCTTCTCCTGCTCATCCAACTAAAAATCTTAAGGAATGATCAGAAGACGCAACCTAACACTTTAAGACATATATATATACCCATTATGATTATGATATGAAATGAAATGTAAAACCAATTATTAGTGTCCACTCTGAACTGTCTGGACTAACTGGCAGCAATTGCCGATTTTGTGATTGTGGACCTGCATTAAAAAGTAGGCTTGCTTGCCTTCCTCGAGAATCGCCACTGAAAACTACTTATAATTATGATATGCTAAGGATAAGCATCGTTTTCTTCGACTTAATCGATTTTTTTTTCTTTTTTTTTCAAGCCATATACTTCACACCAGATTTAGTGTCTCGTGGGTCGTTGAGTGGACAGGCTATGAAAGGAGAGGCTATAAAAGTATGTACAAACAACTCTGTTGAAATGGACCAAATCTAAAAATTATTAATTAATCTGAAACGGAATTAATTTGGTCCGTATATAATATTTTTAAAAGTAATTTTGTTCGACTTCTGCATTATGGAATACGAAAGAAAGCGTCTGTTATCTTTCATAATTGTTGGGGGATATCTGTTTCTTGGTGGTTGTGAATATGCCGATTTTGTGATTGTGGACCTGCATTAAAAAGTAGGCTTGCTTGCCTTCCTCGAGAATCGCCACTGAAAACTACTTATAATTATGATGATATGCTAAGGATAAGCATCGTTTTCTTCGACTTAATCGATTTTTTTTCATTTTTTCATGCCATGTACTTCACACCAGATTTAGTGTCTCGTGGGTCGTGGAGTGAACAGGCTATGAAAGGAGAGGCTATAAGTATGTACAAACAACTCTGTTGAAATGGACCAAATCTAAAAATTATTAATTAATCTGAAACGGAATTAATTTGGTCCGTGCATAATATTTTAAAAGTAATTTTATTCAACTTCTGCATTATGGAATACGAAAGAAAGCGTCTGTTATCTTTCATAATTGTTGGGGGATATCTGTTTCTTGGTGGTTGTGAATATGGTGAGTGATGTATTTCGCAAAGTAGTTCGTAGCAGTACAAATTGCAGATTTAAAAACGCTTTTTAAAATTTTATATTCTACTTGTAGCTGTTATTTTACCAACATGCATGTCATACCTGAAGTCATTGGGAGCCACCAACGAATACTGGCTGGGATTTACTATTTCAGGTAATTTTCAAAATCATCAGTTAATATTGAATTGACGATTTTATACATTTCTAGTCGCACTTGTATAGGATATGACATANGCTGTTATTTTACCAACATGCATGTCATACCTGAAGTCATTGGGAGCCACCAACGAATACTGGCTGGGATTTACTATTTCAGGTATTTTTCAAACACATCAGTTGATATTATATAAATGGAGGATTTTAAACATTTCTTTTCTAGTCGCACTTGTATAGGACATGACATGGCATTATTTTATAGCTCATATTTCATTATTTCATCGATGCTCATCTCATTCAAATATTTTCATAATTACTTGCATCCATTGATTTTGATTAGACGCGTTATGCAGTCTTTGTTGGCGTCTTTTGAAAATGAAGTGGAATAATGGAACATGGAACAATGCATGAATTTTATTTCATTCCGCGTTATTGCCCTTCATGTGAAATCGATTTCAATCATGTCGGAATAATATTCATGTTTAAATTCATCCGTAATTGGAGAGGAAATAAAGTGGGATCATTCATCGGACAATTAATTTAATGATTTGATTTACAGCCTACAGTTTCTCGGCAGCAATATCAGGAGTTATTGGAGGCCGGCTTTCTGATATTTACGAATACCATACAAAAACAATAGCGATGGTGTCTATCGTTCTAATGATTTTTGGGAGTTTGCAGTACACAGTCGGTATGACCGTTTGGAACGTTTTCATATCGCGTCTTGTGTGCGGTACGTAAGAAATTAGAATTTTGGAAAATTTTAATTATGTTCCCATGACCTCACAAGCTATATATTTTGTCCAGGTTGTGGAACGGCTGCGGGAAGCGCAATGCTTGCGGAAGTATGCAGAGTAACGGCTGTAGATGTATGTAAAAAATAAGTGAAATTAAAAATGCGTTTTATTTTAGATTTTGACATTCCAGAATCTCATGTTTATAGGAAAGAACTCCAATTCTCGCCATTTGTAATGCCACACGCCAACTTGGAATCCTGGTTGGACCTATTTTTCAGCTCATCTTAACCTACTTCGTATTTGACATTGGTCCTTTCCCAATAAACCCGCTCAACGCACCTGGAATATTCATGGCAGGGTTGTGGCTAATCTTTTTAGTGATGACATACTTCATGTTCTACAATCTCACTTGGGAAATGAAATTAATTAAAAGGCAACAAAGGAGAGCAAATATGGCTCCCATGGCAATGCAACGGGCTGGACCAGGTAATTTCCTTGATGGAAAAACTTTTGTGCAAAAACTCAGCTTTGTGATTTGTGAGACCTTGATAGACATTAATCCAATCATGAATTTCTATATATTTCCCAAATGAAGCTGAGGTTTCTCCAAGCAGCAGAGCACCTGCCCTTCCAATTTCAGAGGAGTTGCCAGAAATTCCTGAGGATGAGGTCACTAGCGGCCCTTCACTGGGACATCAAATAACAGCTCAGCGAGCTATTCAAGATTGTCTGGAAACGTCCGGAACCGGAAGATGGTTTTGGCAGTCAGAGTGTAGCAGAGAGTAGTATTTCACAAAGTCAATCAAGGAAAAGTCGGATACTCACCATGAGTGAGCGTTTCATGACCAGCTTGGCCCAGTCGGGTCAGAAATCAACTGGGGTTATGAGTATGCTGTATGCCAGTGGCATCTCATTAGCAGATAGGAGTTATTTGAGAGGTTTTACTTTTAAATTTGAGAAGTGCAGATATATCGAATTTTGTTTCGCCCATTGAACCATTTGTCTGCTGTTTCAGAATTTATGAGGGACTATTTTATTCTCATGCTTTCCATGGTGTTCACTCTGTTTTTCTGCCAAGTTGGCCTTGAGGCAAGTCACAAGTCACGCTTAATACAAAAAAATTACAATACCATTTTAGCATATTATTGAATTACTTCCTTTGTTTAAAAAAATTAGACAATTGTACCTGTCGTAATTCAGGATTATTTTGGTTACGGAGAATTTGAAAACAGTTTAGTCTACATGACTGGTGGCGCAGAGGCGTTAGTGGTTTTCTTTGCCGTGGCTTTTATTAGCCGTTACGTTCGCGACACAAATCTAATGATTGTGGGATGGATATGTCTAACTACAGCGCATGTATGGTTGCTAGTTTATCTTACCACAATTCCAAGTCGACGGAACCGGTTCTGCTGTGGAAGTCACAATATTTATGATTGGTCTTGTGATGATGTACTTTGGATATGCGGGTAAGTAACTTCAGGTGTAATATGATGCGAATTCTGCATGCCGTTTCACAAATAGTAGAATACCTTTATTACTTTAAAGATTTCCTAATTGATCTCCCGGCGTTTTAAACGGAATCTGGACCGAATATCATGGAATTTTAATCAGAACTTGATTATTTTTTTAAATTCTAGTGTCATCGGTGGCAAACACGGGACTATATTCAAAATGTTTGAGCACACACACGCAAGGTAAAATGCATTTTTCGTATTTTAAAATGTACTTTAACTCATTTTATTCATAAATGTTTCTAAAAATCAAGGTCTCGGACAAGGCTTGCGCAGAATGTTTTCGTACCTGGGCCTAATTTTTGGACCCACTTGGGCAGGCGCAAATGTTCGAAAACCATACCGATATTTAGGCGTTCCTTTAGGAATTATTTCCATGAATGCTGTACGTAAACTTAAACATGCAAATTCCTAATCTTTCCTCTTAAATCTGATATTTTTTGGATGAATCTAAAATCTAAAATTATTTGT
Organism: Seira musarum; assembly: GCA_027743895.1. Lineage (NCBI taxonomy): Eukaryota > Metazoa > Arthropoda > Collembola > Entomobryomorpha > Entomobryidae > Seira > Seira musarum. The sequence goes on from JAHZMX010000035.1 coordinate 9,646, forward strand.
GTAGATGATGCTGATAGCAAGTTTTGGAGACTTAAGAGATATTGAAAATGAGCATCGTGATCGTGACACATTATCCATCTTCACAAGTGTTGATCAACAACCACAAACGCCGCAGCAGCGTCGAGACCGAGAACGAGATGAGGAGAGGAGGCAATTATTAAGATGATCTTTTTTCATAATCATTAAGGTCACTGACCTCAATGACCATCGTCACCTTTTAATGTATTAAATGATTAATAAGGAATGCTCCACTACTCATTTGATTTTAAATATTATTTTGCCACAACCACAACCACAATATCATTTTGTAAATATAAAATGCAAAAGAATTTTATGAGCTTCATGAGAAGCATCAAGAACACTGTAAAGAATGATTACCTACTAACTTTTTAGAGAGTTTTGCAGAAAATTAGGTCGGTTGATAGCTCAGCTTTTATATGCAGCTTTAACCGTTGTTCATTTTAACATTTTTTCTCATGTTTAAAATCGTCATTTATAAAAATGTTATTAACGCAGAAATAAATTATTGAATTATATGTATCAACTCCAAGTATCGATTTCACCAAAATGCCGGCATGATCGTAATCACTACTAGGATGATTCATAAGATTGTGGAAAAGGGTCAAATATTAATATTTGTAAGTCATCTGGTCATCTCTAACGAATTCGGGGTTACAATTCTGTATATTGTATTGTGTTCATACTAGAGCGATAAATTAAGCACTTAAAAAAGAAAAAAACGGCCACAAGGTGTCTAGTTGAACTGGAAATCCTGAAAACGAGTATGGTGGTTACAAAATTAAGTAATGTATTTATATACTTGAATTGCTTCTTTGACTTCGTTTCGTATTATCGTATGCCCCCAGGATTGGAGACTGAAATGGAAACTTTGCTGAAAAAACTCTGAAAGACAAAGTCTAAACATTCAAATTAATGAAATTACCTTTTACTTTTCTGCATTAATTGTTCAGAAATTGAAAGGCTGGGTCCGACAACTCCGCTCCGATTTCCGTTATATTACGGAGCTCATATGCACTCATAG
>JAHZMX010000036.1:0-16489 GCA_027743895.1 Seira musarum
ATACTGTTTGGATTGGGATTCTCTAGTTGTTACGCATCTTGGAGTGCGTTCATTGAAAGATATTTGCGTTTTACAAATTTTGTTGTTGCACTAACAGTTGTATCTGGATGTGGTGCTGGGGTTATTTATCAATTAGTTATTGGTAGTTTTATAGAGAAGAATCCAATGGTATTGGGTTATATTACATTTATTAGTCTTGGAGTTCTAAGTTTGGCTTTTGGAACTGTGTGGTGCATAACTCGTAACGATAAAACTAGATATTAGTAATTTGTAGTGTTTGCGATGTAATAAAAATTTTACTTTCCCAGAATCTAATTTAATTATTTTTCATTCCTCACTCAGGAATCATGTATTTGACCTTTTACTTTGCCAATTCATGTTCCAGTTTGTAAATGCTATACTTGTACTTTTTTTTAAATCTTATAGATGCGCAGCACGATTTTTTTAATTTCGAGCTTTATCGGTCATATTTAGCAAAATTTATAAGGATATTTTTATTAAGGACACATTAAAAAATCCACAGTGTTCGGTTCGTGTGCTGAGGCCAACTTTTAGCTCCGAATATCGATCTTTGCTGTTATTATTTTTAACAACCAAATTCAAATTAAATGAGAGAGTTATTGTTTTATAATCCTTATGCATAAACTGTGGCCATTGTAACACCACATTTAACAGAAACGCTGTCGTTTTTACCACATTTTGCAATGTTCTGAAATAATAATATATATTTAAAGTGCTGTGGACTTCTTGGGAAATATTTGAATATCTTTAACAATTTATTTTGCAAAAAAAAAAACTACAAAAGGGACACATTTGTCATTACTTTTTCAACATTTTTAATATATTTTGTTTTTCGTTGAAGACAATGAATTTAAATTAGCCTTAAGCGTTTCCTCCAGGGTCTCTGAAATTATTAATCATACATACTTATACATAGATGTCTAAATAAAGCTGTAGCACGTACGTAAATTATGAGGAATTATTACTTACCCGATATTTCAATTAGACCACAGTCTTTTAATGCTTCGCAAAGCGATATCACTGTGGCATTTTTCCCACATTGAGCTTTCCACGCACAGAGCAATTCATAAAATACCTCACTGATCTCAATTGTGCCTGTGTTGATCTTCCTACTTAAGGATAAAACAAAAACTTCAGATAATTGAAGGCAACGGGACATCATTTTCCAATTCTGTAACAGCAAGTGGAATGACGTAGAACTAGCAACTATCCTGTGCACTTGTTTAATGTCCAGCACAACTGCAAACAGAAAAAAGATGTTAAGTAAAAACTAAGGTTGACAAAATCTGGTAAAAAAATAAATACTTTTCTCTTACCATCCATCTGATCAGCCTTGGTTACTTGTGCTTTTCCGCCAAAAAACGTTGTCAAGTCATCATCCAAATCTAAATACCTCTTTGCATATTGTGCTGGAGTGAGTCCTTCTCCGTTAGAATTGTGGAGACCATTGTATCCATTCTCGACGAGAAATTTTAATACTTCCAAAACTTCTTTAGATCTCAGACTACCACTTCTGGAATGTTCTATAACAACGTGCGCTGCATTATTCTTGTTGATGAGAGAGACATGATTTATTTCTCCTCCGTATTTCAAAATTGTTTTAAAGAAATTTGTGTTTTTCGATTTAAGCAATGCGCAAAACAGAACAGAGTATCCTGTTCTGTCGGTGACTTTGAAATCGGCGTTGCCTTTATAAAATAATTTCAAAATGCCTTCCTCAAGTTCTCCAAATGTTTTAATTGCATACATTAATGGTGTCCACCCGTGACCATCGGATTGTTGAAGTAAATCAAAGAATTCTTTTGCCACCAGCCATTCTAATAATTTTACGAATGCGTTCTTGTCCTCCGTTCTATGCAAAATATTTTCCATTTCTTGGGACTGTGAATAAATAATGTTTGGATTCAATTCAACAAGAGACTGAACAATTTTTAGATGTATCCGCCGTTCCAAAATCGGTGTGCATCCCGAATCTTCAAATTCCTCAGTCAACCAATTTTCATTTTGCTTCACCATTGTTTCAATTATCTGCAACTTCTTTTGAATTTGGGGTTCTTCATGATCAATAGTGTTGTGGACGCATACATGTAAAACATACTTTAAGCGGGAGATATTTGTTCCGTAACGTCTAGTTATGTATTCAACAATTTCCAATTTTCCATGGTACGCTGCAACATGAAGAGGTGTACAAAATGGAATCCAAGGAAAAGTGTAAGCATTATGAGAAAATTGGTAATTATTTTGGGTGACAGGGTTGATTACATGATAGCTTAGCTCATCCCCAAAAGCTGAATTTGTAAAATTCAGTACTTTGTCTAGTAGCGACACATCATCATATTTGTCTACCACAACGTGTGGTAAATGCTTAAAACATTCCGTCTGCAGTGTTGTCAAACGTTGTGTTCTGCGGTTTTTCAAGGTTTGAATGTAAATTTCCGTTGCTAATTCAAAAACGTTAGTGAAATTTTCGCTTGCGGATGCCGCTACTGCTGCGCATAGATTTCCGAAATTAGTGGTGCTTAGGTGACTAGAAATTAGACTCTGGTCAATGTGGTTATAAGCCGTGTACGATTTTAAATACTGATCCATGAAGTATACCAGTGTGAAGTGCTTCAGCGTATAATATTTGGGTCTGTTTGGGCTATCAATTAAGTCCACGCCCTCTTCTCCCAAAATCTTTTCGAATACAAAATCAATTGTGCTACTGCATTTATTAAGATGGTTAATAAGAAACTCCGCCGTAAGATATTCAGCATACATTCTGTGGGCAAATACCGGTGTCGTTTGACGAATGGCATGAATAAGTCCGCAACGGCAAAGCCTATCGCATACTACCTCTTCTTGTCCCTTCAAATGTTTCTCCAATTGGCCAATTTCATTAGGAAACAAAAGCAATATTGCACGATAAATGTGAGCATTTATATAATTTTTTCTCATGTGCCCATGCCTCTTGTTTTCCACGCATTTTGGGAACGCTTTTACTTTTGCACTGATGAAAGACTGGAAAATTTCAAATGTTGAGTTTAATTGTAGCGTCCCGATTTTACGTTTGGAGTCTAGAACTTTAATTTCTCTTGCTTGTAGTTCGGCAACCATTGTGCACAGCAGTGGTGTCCCGGCTATATGTATCCGGCTTTCTCTGCTAGAAAGCTGTCTTACGTGTGCATAAGATTGGGAGGCTAACGAATCCACTAAAGATTCTGTGGCATTATGTTGGTGCTGCCAATATTTTGTGATTAAATCGATTTGCTCTGGTTTGCTTAATGGTTTGATGTTATAAGAAATTACTTGAAGAAGGCTTTCCAAATTTGATTTTAAATGTGGTCTTGAAGAAATGTAAATTATCACATTAGGTAGAGTTTTTACTTGACATAGGAACACATTTGCATCGTTGAATTTGTCGTAATCCACCTCGTCATACCCATCAATAAATAAGTTAACTAGAATAGTTCCTGTCGTTAGCACTTCCTTTAGTACAAGACGGGCGACGTCGTTCTTGGACGCAAAACTTGCAATGTCTTCACTAATTGATGACGAAGCGGATATGTTTGTGTTTCTGTTTCTCAAAAATTCTTGAAGATTGAAGAAAAGAACTATTTCGCGGTTGGCCTGTTGCATAAGAAGATTAGCAAGCTTTCCTAACAAAACCGATTTGCCGCTACCTGGTGTATCTGAAATGCATACCGTGCGATTAACTGAAGACTGACGCTGAAGAAACTCTTCCTCTCTAATGCCCTTTTCTTCTGTGTCCACAAACTTTACAATGTCCTCCAGACAATGGCTGGATTGTATCCAGAAGCAGGAATTTTCTCTGTATTCTAACAAGTGTATTGGACAATTTGCCGTCTGCCGAATTTTTAGGTAGTGGTCATCTTGTTCTAAAACGAGAAATCGAACGAGGAGTTTTGTTTCTTTTAGAAATTCCCCCGTTCGCTGAATAGGCTCATCTTTAGCAATGGCTTCAAGTTCTGTGTCGAATATTCCTTTAAATACAAAGATGTGGTGCTTGGTGGAATGATGATTGAAAACATCATAAGATAGTTTAGTTCTAGAACAAATTTTTCTCTGAATGTAATAATCTGGAATTTTTGTTGGTAAAACGTGCTCGTTGATCAACTCTAGGAATTTTTCTGGCTTTGAGTTTTGTAAAAAATCTTTGAGAGCCGTAAAAATTTCATTCTGGTTATTCTTTCCAACCAGTTCTTCTAGCGTAAATAGTTTGTCTCCCGCTTTGAATGCGGCAAAGAGGATTCCTTTTTTGATCATTAAAGAATCTATTCGATAAAAAGTTGGGTTATTTAAAAATTGATTTCAGGGTAAATGTAATATTTTAAAATGCTTTAAACTCCCGACCTGCTTCCTCCTGATAACCGCATGTAACAAGCAAATTACGAAGGATTTCCAATGTTTCTTTGCTACCGTTGTCAATTGTCATTTTCGCGATTTGCTCCTTTGTTAAAATTCCTTCCGGTATATTCCAGTCTGCGTGTGAGCCTTCTGTGAGCAAAAATAATGCATTTCGTTGGATTTGGAATTGCTGCGCTCACCAAGACTAATAATATAGCAAAAATGCATGCCTTTAGTGGAGATAGGGCCAGTCTTTCCATTCTTTGAGTAACCCTCTAACAGTATTTTCAGGGCTCCCGTCTGTTTTGTGTTTTGTAACGCAATAACCAATTTGTCGAATGCTCCTACCTTCGTTTTGGCAATTTCATACAAATGGTAAGCACTATCTATCCTAGTGTCTCTCGACATCTATAATTTATTTTCATTATATTTAACAGATTTTTATGATAACCAGGTTCCAATTGTGTATTTTAGAAAGGACCATAGACGCTGAGTAGTCATGGCCAGGCTAAGGGCATTCGAGACCACTCACAAAATTTGGCATGATGATAGATTAGTCCATTGCGAATTTTTTAAGACCAAAATCAGGAGTGGTCTCGGATGCTCTTTTGAATTATTTAAGTTTCAGTGGCGGCATCTTTTTCTCTAATGGTAGGAAAATGTTACCAACGTGAATTTTGGCCTGGCTATGACTACCAAGCGTCCATCCTCCTTTACAGTCGTAAGTACTTACCAAAACTTGAACTTCGTAATGCGAAAGTATTTCTTTTTGCAATTCCGCTAGAAAAGCTGGATGGCAGCTCGTTAAATTTATGAGATCGCCCTTGTTTTGGTCGATATGATTGGCTTCCCAGTCCTCCATACTGAACTAGACTATTTTTATTAGTTTCTGGTCGTGGTTTCCTCAATTCCTGAAATATATTTAAGCGCTATTAAAAATTGTGCATTTAGCGTTGTATAAACTGTATTGAATCTGCGATGCGTTTGGAAATTTAAGTGTGAACAAGATATCTCTCTATTTAAAATATTTAATCTTTTTTGTACCTGACATTCCCTTTTAAAACAACTAAAACCGTTACAAAGCCCAACTTGGGTTTTACTGGACATGGTGACTAAAAGTAACAAATTTTAAAGTAACTGACGCATTCCAACCTTATTAGTGATGAATAATCTGCCATAAACGGCGAGCAAATGAAAAAGAGTTCTGGAAGTATGGCAAGAAAAAACCAAAGGCCCCATAATTAATTAGATGAACATGTAGAAACAGGTATTAACACTGTTGATTTTGTATTATCGTCTACCAATGAACCCCGTACGGTAACTTTCAAAAGAGGTCATTGATTGACCACGAACTCGCAACAAAATTTTCTGACTTGCACAAGACGGTATCGATTAATTTTTGTAAATTCAGTGAAACAAATGGCAGGATCAAATGGTGTTTTTTAAAATTGAGATCATGGCTAGCAAAAATTTTGATATTTAATAGCAATTCACTGCATGACTATCACTTTTTTCTACGTCAATGGCAGCGGACGAAATTTTCTATTAAATGGAGACTACGATACAGATATAAAGATACTCTAGAGAATCTTACGAAGTTTCTAATAAATTCACTCTTCAAATTACGTTCACTCTGTCGAGAGAAATCAGTGTCACTACTTTGATCCTTTAAACAGGTCTGCAGGCAAAACAAGAGTTCAAACAAAATTTTGCAAATGCGTATTTCTCTCGCCTTTTTACTGGCTTCCAAACAGTAATGAGTAAAATTGGACTAGAAATTGGCGTGATGTTAATATATGGAAATGAACTTTCTCACTAGCTTTGGTCATTATTACATACGCTGCCTGAAAGATGCAGGGAAAGCAAAAATTTAGTGACCTAATAAAAAGTGCCTTACTAAATTACCTAAGTACAAGCTTTGCTTATTTGGCCTTCATCCGTCTCTTTGATAGTCAAGCTCGATACGAGTAGGTCCAACAGGTATAAAATATTTGAGCATCCCGTTCTCTGCGCTCTTTCTCCGTAAGACAGGTAAAGGCAAGGGGTTACTTAAATGTGATTCATTTACAGACACTTCATCTAATTTAATTCCACAGTTGAATTTAATTTAAAGTCAAGCATGATCACGTTGAGTAATTTATGTGTATTTATAACTAAATGCGTTTTTGTAACTACGGTCTCAAGTGATTGAAATACTTAGATTTTAAATGGTGAAAATGGGATTGGATTTGATCCATCTGCTTTGTCCACTGTTCTCTGGTCAAAAACTGAGAACATTATCACCCAAGTAAGAGGAATTATTTTACCGCAGCATCAACTTATGATTCGTTTCAATGTGTACTTATATATGATATACTTTTTTTTGGAATTTTTTAAGATATTACATTATGTGACCTCAATATAAACATTCCATCCGTCTTATCTCATACTGAAAACAACGAATAAAAAGTCCTAAAGTGTGTGCGGAGACAAACTGTTATTTTTTGCCTGTGAAAATCATCGTAATCTGTGCAATACTTCTTGTTTGAATTGACACAATGACAAAATACCGGTTTCAGTACAAATGTACAGTTGACGGGCAATATTTATACATGATATAATTTGCACAAGCATTTCGACAACTGAGCGGTAAGAATGGATGGTCCACAAAAAGTAAATAAAAAAATGTTTCCTTATCGCAATTTTTTGTATGAGTTTGCTGATCCTTGCTCCGCACAAGAATCTTCTGAATGACTTTTGTGATTTACTCAAACGTAACATTTTGCTACTCCGCAGAGATTTTTGTAAGCTTGGTTTACCAAATCCTATTTTCACATGTATGGTTAAGGTTTGGTCAAACTAAATGGATTTTCCAATGTTGTCGCGATTTGATAGTTGCTCAATAGAATTATCAATGGGATACAACTGAATGTAATATATTTAGGCATTATAATACGAGAAAGTCCCAAATAAGAGCAGAATAAATGGTGAAGAAATTGATAAGGAACGTGAATACGAACAAAATTTTTTAGGTTCATGAGATTCCATGAGGTTGAGCCTGTCAATTTGCGAATTCGAATATTGCGGAAATTTAAATTCCACGATATCACAGCTTTACATAAATTCAAATTCTATCTAATTAATTAAATGCGACCAGTAAATTTACCAGATGATTCATTGAAATATTTGACTATTCTAGAAACGCGCTTCTGTTCACATTAAAAAACGGATACGCCGTATCCAACGAAATTTGAGTAAAGCTCACTGCAACTTTGTGAAAAATGCTTTTCCTTGCTGTAGCGTACAGCAAAATTTCCTTAAATTCTTGTGACTTCAAACTAATCAATTCAACAATAAGTGCTTCCATAAAAAATATGAAAATGAGTAATGGTACTGCCATGATAAACATCACTCCCGTAGGTGTAATATTAGGCGTGAGAAGGGGTGACTGGAACCGTATCAGAATGAAGCTTGACAGCATAACTCCGACCAACAGGCAAACAGTATGGAACGCAATCCTCCTACTTAGTAATCCAATCCTGATCTGATTTAGTAATCCCGCTTGTATTTGCAGCGACCTATAGACCCAAGTCATGGAATCCTCATTGACCCCCCCGAGGCCTGCAGTGGTGAACACGTATGTGCGATGGTGCCTTACAAGAAGTTCGCCAGTTGGTAAAGGACAAGCAACAGAAACCAGTCAGCATAATGACTTTGATATGGCCGGCTAGTATTACTGAAATGATTATACTGACAATAAAAAATAATTCGTAGAATACGAATGTGACCGCCATAGCAGAAAATACTGGTTCATTTCTCCCAACATTGACTTCCAATAATTCTTTGAGAACAACTCGTAATGGATCTCCTGGCTGGAATAGGGACACGGAGAACAACGGCGAAAAGAGGAGGGGAAAATAGCGGGCAAAACGAACAGTGGTGCAGTGTTCTAATTATTCCTTCGGCTGAAGCGTTGTAGTTATTTCCGTTCCGGTTCCTCAACCGGTCTTCTAGAGCTTGATCCAAAGTGTATGCGGAGTAGAGGAACACGACGACCACGTCCCCGTAATCCCGTAGAACAGATCCAACCGTGCATGAGAAACAAACGCACAAATAAAATGGTATTTCGCTGATTATGCAAACTGAACGGAATCTTCCAATAAAAAATTCTCATGTTCATCTGGGATTTCGTCATTTTTGATGGTTTTTATGAGCATTGCTAAAATGCAAAGTTGTGACAAATGACCAACGTAATATGTTGTATTCCAGGGGTAAAAGAAGTAGCCTTTTGTGACTTTCAATTTCTGTTCCTTAGGGGACCAGTGCAGGCCCCTACAAAATGAATATTTTAGGACGGGTCCTAACCTAAATTGAACGTGCTTTTTCATGTGATCCGTCAGCATTTTATACAAATTTTGTTTATGCATAAAATTTTTTTTTTTAAATTTATGTTTGTCACATGGACCGCAGAACCGGGGGTACAATTTACCCCCCTGAAATTTGAAATATAACATTAGCAAGACTCGGAATTCGCAAAATTTGCATAACTTCTAAGTATTACTGGGATAGAAATGTATCCTTCTTGTACCCCCTGTTCCGCCGTCCCTGAATGTTTGACTTTATTGAGCAGAGCGGTTGGTTAATTTTTTTTTACTCGAAGCTATCTTCATATGTTTTCAAAGGGTAACAGTTTCTTAGCCTGCCATATGCTATATCAAAACAATTTTCAAGGCAGAGAAATTTTCTTAACGCTTTATGCAAATGAGACTCAGGCCGAAATGATAAAAAGAACTCAATAGTCGTAAATGAATCATACCACTTTCTACTATAATCTAGTAACAAAAACATCGCCCGACTTCAAGAGATTTACATGACTCTAACTTTGAAATAGCAAACGCAAAATTGACAGACTAACAATCATATTAGAAATTGATTGTGAGCAAGAAGTAGAATAAAATAAAATCAGATATCACCCAAACATTTTTGTGGTGATTTGAAAACAGATTCGTAGCCAGAAAATAATGATGATCTAGTTTGGAGGATTAAAGCTTCATGGCAGGGGTTCAATATTCCTTCGCCTGAAAAAAAGTATAGATGTATAGTTTGGATTGAAATTCCAATATTTACCAATTTTCAAGAGGGCTGTTTTCAATTTTTGCTGTCTTTCAATCTCGTTTAACTGAGTAACGTCTACAAAATCCCGATGTAGCCGTGAGATGCACCAATATATTCTTTTTCATGGCATTCATAGTACAAACGGTCTTTGTGTCGCCCGCGACCAGCGTTAATTAAACTCAGAACAAGTTGTGGGATAAATGTGCCTTCCGCCATGGAATCATCAGAGCCAGCGTTGGTGTTACGGAAGTGCAAAGCCCACAAGTACCCAGCTCTTCCATAGAAAATTTCATCGATCGACAATTTTGAGATCTTGATCAAGGACTAGCTTTTTAAGATCAATTAATCTAAACATAATAAAACCAAGCGGTTAGATAATAGTTAGAACAAGTTATTATTTCTTCAAATCTGACGAGGAAACCACCCGAGGTACCCACCTAACTGCATGTACCAAACGTACTGTCTTGATAAGCAATTTTTTTCTGTTTACGAATCTGCTTCGTTTTCCCTGCAGAAAAATCAGAGTAATTTTTCATAATAATTTTTGTATCCAAAATAGTGTACTTAAAATACATAAGTGTATATAACACCGAATTAATATTAACACCACCATGTCGGATCATTTCCCCTTTCAGTAGTAGTAATTACAGACCTTCTCTCTCCTATAACACATGTCAGAACTGGAGAATAACTCCGATTTTGAGGAAGGATAATTAAAAAATTTGACATTTAAATTGAAATTAATTTTTACAATCACGTTTCTGCGGAGAAAATAAAGCAGGTTCGTAACGAACAAAAAGTGTCGATCTATACAGTTTAACTGGTATATGCGATTAGGGGTAGGCACTTCGGGCGGTTCCCTTGTGAACTGTTTCTCACTTTTGCAAAAACAAGGCAATTTACATTTTTTGTCAATCATTGGTGACTCGGTTAGAATTACTAACATGAGATGTCCAGCGTCACCGCAAATAAATGAAAATCTTCTTTTCTTGAGAGCTTTTTTGCAAACCGCCAATAAACCCTCGATGCGTTCTAACATATTAAAAATAAAACAAATTAATAAATCATTCAAATCAATTCCTAAGTTTAAGTATACGAATGCGTGACAAAAATATGACTTACCTGTTACGGGAATTGGACGAATCAATTGTTTGTTCTTTTGTTCATCAACCAATGTATATAATAGATTCCAATGGAACCTGTGCAAATTGAATAATCCGAATCTGAACTTATTCCCTTTGTCCCTCCGTCAGGCTTACTCAAAAGATTGTTAGCCGTTGATTTCAATTCCATTTGGAATTTAGGGGTGACCTATCAAAAGGTTAGAGCCTTTTTTTAATTTAAATTAATGATATTATGATATACCCATAATATTTTTTATGAAATAAAAATCATCCTATTTCACCTTTAAAACTTTGTTAAGTGGACCAAATTAACGTTACAAAACATGAAATGTCAAAAAATAGACATTAACTCGTTCAGCAATATCAATGACAGCAGTCTAGTCTACACAACAACACACATGATACTATAAATGTTCCTATGTTCATGAATGATTTCATGTTCGTTTTCTCACGTTGCAGCTCTACATTGTGTATCTTGCAAGTTGCAACTGGATACTACTGGATGGAAGAAACGAACGTGGTTTCTGTTTTAGTTATGCATAATATGTAAAACATGAGGGAAATGAATATTTATGAAATAAAGAAAGACCATGACCAAAACAAACTTTTCTTTTTTAAAGAGTCCCAAAGACCCACTCGCATTGACATTGGCATAAATACCTAATGTTCGGCTTCCAAGTGTGCATCAAAACAATCTGTGTTAAAGCAGTACAATGGTGAAGAGAGAGCCTTGCTCATAAACTTCTTTAAAAACAAAAGTATTTCTTGTGTCTGTTTAATATAATTGTGTGGAGAATGGAAACCGGAACTGGAAGGAAACACAAGATGAGAACGTTGACGTGTGCAATTATAACATCCAATGCAGATGTGAAACGCTGTCAAAGTGTCAAAAGTTTTGCTGGTTTGCTGGTTGGCATTCATCTAAATCACCTAATTGATTTACCCTCAGTCAAAGTCATCCCTAATGGATGTAATGGCGATCGTAAGAATTTTTATGTACATATTTCATCATCACTCATTATCATTAATTGAGAGAAAATGTAACCTGCTTAGCCATATACCCTTTTCGATCAAAACAAGATTGTGGATTTAGAGAAATAAATAATTAAAATACAGTCGAAGCTTGAAATAACGGGAAGCGCTAGGGCGACATAATTTTGTCCGGTATAGCTACAATCCATTATACCGTATATTCTGATATAGAACGCCCCGCGTTCCATTCAAATTCTCTCTCAACCCTCCGCAACCTACATCAGACCCGCGCTCTATTTCAGACCCGCGTTCTATTCATTTATTAAAAACCAACGGGTCAGACAATTGCTGATCAAGGTAATTTATTTACATTTTATACCAAACTCGTACACTAATTGGATGCGTAAACCAAATACAAGGTAGTAAATATATACTTTTGGTGTTCCTGAACAAAATCATGTGATGATTGTGGTGTTCAGGTGCTTACCATGTTCAGTTTAGTAGGGAGCTATAGTCATTATGTTTTCTATTTTACCCCCGCGTTCTATTTCAGACCCGCGCTCTATATCAGACCCGGGTTCTATTCAATTCATCGCCTTCGACCCCCCGCGTTCTACCCCCCGCGTTCTATATCAGACCCGCGCTCTATTTAAACCCCACGTTCTAAATCAGAATATACGGTATTACTATAACGAATCTCTTCGGTAATCATAAAACTTCTGCTGATGTAAACAATTTATGCTACATTTCTCACTGTTTTCCCTTCTTCTCCAGGAAAGCTTGACGCTGAGCTGACGCGAACTTAAATAAGAAAGAAAGGATACACCGCTTTTACACGTGAATGAATGGGAAAACCGTTCCGTTATATAGCCCAAGCTTTTTTCTTCGGTATAGCGAGATTTCCGTAATAACGATCTTCGGTAAATAGGACTTGGCGTGTTCATTTAAAATACATAACGTCCGCGCAACAGGGGAAAGATAATCAGTTATACAGCAGACGAGTTCGAGCAAAAATCCTGACGCTACAATTACATATCCGCTTCAACGACTTACGCTATTTCAATGGGCTCGCTCATTCAAAATGTATTATGCCATTTTTGGGTGACACAACTTGCTCCGTAATAATGATTATTCCGTAATATCCATTTCTGTCGTATCAAGTTTCGACTGTATAATGTTATGAAAAGGAATTATATCATCAGTGTGCAGTGTCCAGGAATATGTTCCGCTTTGACTGGTTGTTTATCATGCACGGTGAAAGGGATGAATTGCACATGGTGTGATTTCACTGAAAAATGTTTGGAAAAGGATGATATACCTGACAACTGTGTTTCCAAATCTTTCTCAAACAAATCCCGAAAGCATGAACAAAGTGAATGTTTTGACAAACGTCAGAGTCTTGGCCTAACACTAATCGAGTACCGATTCCCAATCGACCTTGAAAACCCAGATAATGTTCGAATTACAAATGCGTTAGTGCTCATCTTACCAAGGGATTACGCTGGAGGAACTGGAAATAATAGGGAAGTAATTTCAGAGATGAGGGGATTTATAGAATACCACACTAATTTTCCGCCTGGGAAAAAGACTAGAAATCTGTACTTCTCAAACGGAAGCCAATGTAACGTTGTCGAGTTACGAAGGCGTTCTAAACCAAGTGTTCAACTGGACAGATCACCACCACTGTCATAATTTAACCTATAAATCAAACAAAACGGTTTTGCTTTCGCCAGATATGCGCCTTCAATTTACTGTTTTAGCTAAAAGTTTTGGTCCTGAAGTGAAGCAAGACAAATCCGGAAGGTAATGAATTAGCATTTCTGACATATACAAAATTTATACGATTATATGCAAATGTGTAGGTATTTGAGTTTTCTGTATGTCGATTTTTAGAGTTATCATTCAAAGCAAGTCTAACTCGGGTTTTCGCCATTTGAAAAAGGAAAATCTAAGACCGTATGAGAAAGTGGAAAATTGTTCTATTCACAAAACTTGCTTTGCGTGCTTGGTGAATGCGCTAGGAAATTTAACATTAGCAGGGTAGGGAGACCAAGGATAAGAATATCCCCCTCGTCCCCATTGTTCCGCGGCGCCCGAGCATTTTGGCTGACAAATACAAAAAAACGATAACAGGGGCCGCGGAACCCGGGGGACAATGGCCCCTCTTTGGGTGAATCGGAAATTTTTAATACATTTAAAGGATAGGATTGTCCCTCCTGTTCCGCGGCACCTGCACGATTAAGCAAATGTGTAGGTATTTGAATTTTCTGTATGTAAATTTCCAGAGTTATCATTCAAAGCAAGTCTAACTCGGGTTTTCGCCATTTGAAAAAGGAAAATCTAAGACCGTATGAGAAAGTGGAAAATTGTTCTATTCACAGAACTTGCTTTTCATGCTTGGTGAATGCGCTTTGCGCTTGGGAGTCTGCACAATCCAAATGTCTCAATAGGACCACCAATAGGAAATGTCTCAATAGGAAATTGCGTTACATCCAGTTGTCCTTCGTCCAGAGGAATGTCCAACCTGTAATGACAAACGATTTTGTGAAGAATGTCTGAGGAAAAAAGTTGGAGGCGTAGAATGTGAATGGGATGACGTTGTTGCCACATGCAACCGAAAAGGACGACATATATACAATCATACAATCAAATCTGTTGGGGAGTGTCCCTTGGAATGTCATGAGAGAAAAAATTGTACATCTTGTTTGAATTCCCCTGGATGTGTTTGGTGCGAGCAACAAAAAGAATGCTTCGTTTTCAGTGTCTATACGAGTATCTACCAGTTTGGAAAATGTTATCAGTGGGCAGATAAACCGGATGTGCTCTAGATGCAGTAAGCAATTCAGATGTAATGCTTGTGTCGGGCAAATGGGATGTGGGTGGTTGTATGACGACCACGGTGGTCTGTGCACGGAAGATGACTTTTCAGGGCCTTATACACTACCAACTGATGTAATGACGGTAAATTCCGGAAATGTTAGTGACGACCTCCTGCAATATCTCAATACGAAGCCTTATGAGAATAAAACATGGGCTCATAGTGTTTGCCTTGACATTGACGAGTGCACATCATCCCAACGCGACATGTATCAATACTCCAGGGTCATATAAATGTAAGTGGAATTGCAGTAAATCCTTTTAACCCTTTTCAAACTTGACTTTTGCATATTATGGATACTTATACAAAACAAATAAGTACATTGTTAATAGCTTCACAGAAAATTAACTCAATCATGAACTAGTGAGTTTCTTGTTACACAAAAATGAAATCCTCATGTCGAAAAATTTTGATTGAACTATAAATTTTTTTAGGTCTCTGTAACGCCGGTTTACTGGAGACGGAAGAACGTGCGAAAAAACATGTCTTCATCCTTGCGCTCATGGTTTCTGTTCATCTGATTTCGTCTGCCAGTGCGATTTTGGGATGGTAAAAGATTTAAAAAAAACCTCGCCATATACTAATTTTAAATGCAGGTCATGTAAATATGTTTTTTAAAATTTATTTAAAGGTCTGGAGTTGATTGCTCAATAGATTGCGGTTTTAATAATCATTCGTATTGCGAAAATGGAACTTCACATAACACTAACGGCCAGTTTTGTGAGATTTGTGGACACAGATCCTATGGCAATGCAACTCTAGTAGAGGTTAGATCATGTCGAAAAATTTTGATTGAACTGTAAATTTTTTTTAGGTCTCTGTAACGCCGGTTTACTGGAGACGGAAGAACGTGCGAAAAAACATGTCTTCATCCTTGCGTTCATGGTTTCTGTTCATCTGATTTCGTCTGCCATTGCGATTTTGGGATGGTAAAAGATTTTTAAAAAAATCTGGCCATATACTAATTTTAAATGCAGGTCATGTAAATATGTTTTTTAAAATTTATTTAAAGGTCTGGAGTCGATTGCTCAATAGATTGCGGTTTTAATTAGCATTCGTATTACGAAAATGGAACTTCACATAACAGTAACGGCCAGTTTTGTGAGATTTGTGGACACAGATCCTATGGCAATGCAACTCTAGTAGAGGTTAGATGCCAACCGTGTTCGTGCAATAATTAGTCGATTATGAAGAGCAAAAATAATTTATCGAATTCATAATTTAAAAAATAATATAATGCAATTCCACCATACACAAATATTCTAGGTCATATGAACGAAGCTCAGGGAATCTGCGACAAAATCACTTGAACATGTCACTGCCTTCAGTCACATAATACTGAAGGCAATCAATGTCAACGGTGACGAGAAGGTAATTAATCAAAGCTTCATTCAGAAAATTCACTTGTGTCCCAAGTGCCCCCTAATTGCATATACCAGTCATAGAGGCTGATGGAGCATTTTTTTTCTACGAATCCACTTTGACTTTTCTGCGGAAACGTCACGATTATCGTTAACTTTGATTTTGATATCAAAATATTCAATTATTTCGAAGAGGGTGAACATCCTAAAACGAAATCTGACATCGCACTCTAGTATCAAGCATTAAGTGAAGAAAAGAAATTGTCAAAATTAGTATGAATAGAAACAAAAATGTATAAAAATTTTAACGAATCTGAATATGCCAATGATGATCTATTAGAACAGTTATTCCTTTTAAAAATCCTCCCTTAGGTTAATATAACCATAGTTTTCTGTAGCCATCGGTACACAAAAAGTTAAGACGCAATCTTGAACTAACTTAAAATGCCAAACCATATCAAGACTCAAATGATAATTACTTATTTCCAATGTTAACCCTGTATGCCCTATGGGTCTAGAACCCTGGAAGGGATGCAAAAATTAATGAAGTAAAGCAAAATTAATTACATTAAATTATTCCAATGCATTGTGGGTATACTATTTTAGGTATAAAAATAATATTTGCTCAATTTTAATTATTAATAAATTTTAATTAATTTAAAATTAAATAATCGTGATGTTTCCGCGAATTA